>JAQQPU010011423.1:17028-27992 GCA_029168905.1 Artemia sp. Kazakhstan ARC1039 | reverse complement strand
CCTGTTTTGAAGTTTCTACGACAACACCTTCTATAAAAACCTTATATTCCCCCAGGGCATAACTTAAAACCCTTGCCCTGAGGGTTGTGGGGGAGTGTCCTCCTCAAAAATACATTTTCTATCTGGAAATCAACTACGCTGAACAATATAGTTATCTCCAAATTTTGATTGGATGTGTTTGGGGGAATGATGGGCGTGGGGGGCTAGTTGCCCTCCAATCACGTTAAACTATTAAAAAGTGCAGTAGAACTCTCGATTTCCAATCGAATGAGCCCCCTTTGAAGTTTCTACGATAATCCCTTCAAATATGAAGTGCCTCTGGGGAAAAAAATAATAATAATTAAATAAATAAATAATAAAACATTGGAGCCGTATAGCCTTTACTATAGGCAACGCTACAGCGTTGCCTCTGATAAAGGAGATAAGATAAAGGAGAATATAGGCCTACACTAGAACACAAAAAAGGAAAAATAAACAAAGAAGGGAGAAAATTTACTGGATTAAAACTTTGGAAAGATGGTTTCTGTAAGTTATTACAAAGATAAAAGAGATAAAGGAGAATATAAACTAGAATACAAAAAAAAGGAAAAATAAACAAAAAGGGGAGAAGATTTACTGGATTAAAACTATGGAAAGATGGTTTCTGTAAGTTATTACTAAGATAAAAGAGATAAAGGAGAATATACATTAGAATACAAAAAAGGAAAAATAAACAAAGAAGGGAGAAATGCTATTGGATTAAAACTTCGGAAAGATGGTTTCTGTAAGTTATTACTAAAATAGAAAATATAAAGGAGATAAGATAAAGGAGAATATACACTAGAATACAAAAAACGAAAAAAAAACAAGAACGGAGAAAATTTACTGGATTAAAACTACAGAAAGAAGATTTCAGTAAGTTAAGTCTTTTATTCCACATTCATAAACGAATAAACAAATTAAGCAACACTTTCACGCTGGAGAAAACCTATGAACGTTTGCGGTCGCGCGGAAGTCCACGTGACTACTTACCTATTAACTCAACTGTTTACTTAAACCTAAACTATTTAATTAAATCTATTATAAATAAACCAAAAATAAATAAACTATACCCCATATATACAAAAAAAAGATAAATAAATAAATAACTGAATTAAAAATAATAATAGATAAATAAAAATATAAAAGAAAAATAATAATAACAAATCCAGTCTCCATCACTCTTCAATACTCAACTCCCCCTCCCCCACCACGCCTCACCCTGCCCTCCCAACCCCACCTTAGCCCCTGCCCATCCTTACCTTCCTAACACTGCTATTGTCCAAAAATATAATGGGACTTATATACTTTCATCTTTTGAGTATTTAAGTACCAAGCTGAAAGAAAATGTGTTTTTTCTCTTAGGTATTTTTCGCAATTTGGTCTGTCTGCTCTACTAAAGGGCGTGTTTATTGTTGTGATATTATTGCACTTGTTGTGTTACTCTAATTGTGTTGTTGTGTAGTGGGCCGGATTTAAAATTATAATTATTATCATTATTATAATTTTGGTTTTTGCCCCCTCCCCCTCCAGCAGAACCACAGAAATCATTGAGAGACAAAATATGATAATGTTCCACAGAGCAGGTTTAGAAAAACCCCAACTTGTGGATTTACCAACCCCTCCCTCTAAAAATTTATGATTTCCAAGACTTGGACCCATGGACATATGCGGCCAAAAAAAAGGCATTGAGAATAACAGTATACTGGGTAAAGAGTATGTAATTCAACAGGCAAGAGGGGTAATTTTAAATAGAGAAATACATAGTCTGAAAACTTCACCTGACATAAAAAAAAAATTACCTCCAGTTAGAACAAGCTTGTATACATTTTTTCCAAATTTGTTCTTATCCATGATGCAGAGAAAATCCCTGAAAAAAAGTAATAATATTTTAATTTACTACTGCTTACAAATTGATTGTTTGTCATCTTTCCTTCTCACATTTTTCAGAAGTTTTGCAAGCGCATAAAAGAAACAACAAAAATTAAACATTAAAGGACACAAAGAACATTAAATCTAGCTGCCAAGGAAAAGGAATTTCTTGACAAAAAAGAAGGAATTCCCCCAGGAAAAATAACTTTCTAAATGAGTACCATGCCATAAATAAAAAAAATAATAAATACAAATAAATTAAAAAGATAAATAAAAAAAGTTAATAATAATATATTATAAAAAAATAATAACAAAATTAATACAATTTTCGTAATACAAAAGTAATAAAATTTGTGTAATAAATTAATAAAAAAACTTAATTAACTAAAATTTGAATAATTAGAAAATTAGTAATAATTACGAATTAACAATATTAATCAAAATAAATAAACAATATATTTACAATAAATGAATAAAATTAATAATTCAAATGAACAATTTGCCTAAAAAATCAAAACTTGACACATCAATGCTATTCCATTGGCCTTTGAAAGCTGCCTCCACAGATTTACTGTGTGCATTCCAGTCAAAGTGCACAGCATATTCACAGAAACTATGCACTGAATCAGTTTTTGACACATTTTTCTTATTTAATAAAGTAAAACAACAAAAAGAAAAAGTCAACCAAAGAAATATACCAATGTTTTTCAAGTCATAAAGCACTAAATGTCTGTGAAATATATATTTGTCACATTAATACTGAGGTGGTCTTAGGGAGGGGGGGGGTGAGGCACTTGCCTATGGCACAGAAATTTTTGAGGTGCACTTAGAGCGCACAGTTAACAGAAAGCATAAGCAAACAGACTAGCAAATTTTCATTTTTCCCACATCTTCTTCACCATTCCTTTAGATTAAAAGTAAGTTGACCGAATTTAATTAGTTTTAACGTTTTTGTGATATTTTGCATTCAATTTTTTTTTAAATTTGGTCTGAAAATTCTTTGGCAGACAGGGAGGGACTAATCAAGATTTTGCCCCAGGTGCAAAAGAGGCCTAAACCATCACTGCATTAAGATGTCAAACTAGTCACTTAACCAAGTAAAAACTTTTTAAAGTTTAACAACTCTAGCAATAACTTTCTCCTTAAACAGTCTCCTGTAACTAGCCTAGGCATTGGGCCTAGATGGAAAAGGCTGGAAATACCTGACCTATAATAAAACCATAATCTAAGAACTAAAGTATATGGTATTTCATTCATTCTTTCCTTGATTATTCCTAATAACTTAAAAATTTCCAGTTATAATAGCATCTAAGCCTGAGATTCCCAACATGGAACACAGGCCAAACAAATCATGTGAATAAAATCATATTCATATACACTTAAAAGAGCAAAAAAATGCATGATAGTATTCCAATAATGTCATGCATTGTATAAAAGGTGTTGTATGCAGATAATATTTTTCACTAGCATAAAATATGTCTAGAGGATGACCTGAAAAAAAATTCAAGTTGGTGTACCAAATACCAATGGTCTTTTAAGCTTCCTTTAGGTGAATACATGTAAAATTGTGAACAACAAAACTTAAACATCACATGGGGGCATCAGTATTTTGGGAATACCTGGGTGGGGTGTGGCCCTAAACTGGTTGGGAGCCATGAGCCACTGATCTAAGCCAATAGTTCAGTCACGGTACACTTTTCATGCCATTTATTACTTACTGTGACGTGGCAATTAGCATTTCCACAAGGCATATTTTCAAAGTTAGTGAAATTCTTTCATAAAAGAAGAACAAACTAAAAGCATGAAAATTTATTGATAGGTAAAGTAGGAAAATAATCTTAGACTAGTTACCACAAAACAACTATTTGCATTAAGAAATTCCTTTTTTACTTTTGGTTACTATTAGCACAAGATATTCCTTACTTACAATTTTTTATCAATTCCTGTTGAATATCGTCGTTCCCAAAACTAAAGGGCGTATCTGACACTTTTTACGAAAACGAGTTAATGTGCTCCAAAGAGTCATCTAGTGGGGTACTATCCAGTGGGTGCATTTGCAGGGACGTATATTAACACACTTTTGATATACAGCATAGGCACCTGGGCGTATCTGAAAACACTGACCAGAACCAAAGGGCATATCTGAACATACGCCCTTTGGTTGTGGTCACTTTTCGAAGAAAAGATTTAAGTTACAGATACGCCGCAAAAAACAAGGAAAACTCAAAACACTCATTAGTGAAATTTTCATCAATTTTCGGAGCTTCAAGTTGTTCCACCACCACAGTCGTAAGCTAGGCCTATCATTCTTATGATTCCAGTACTTTGGACATTATAATGTTGGGGGAGAGGCCGGTTTTACTTTACTGATTATATTGCCTAGTGTTAAAACAGACTGATTATGTTGATTATTGTTGACCATGGATACACAACCTTCATTTTATGAAAGATCCCAAATTGGACTGCACGAGCCTGGAGCCTGACTTATTTTTACTTTTATTAATCTTTCGCTAAGGGCAATTCCATGAAAACGTCAACCTCGGGGTCAAATTTAAAATTGTCGGAGGAAATATTTGTTTGTGTCTATCTTATTACAAATTGTCTGAGCTTTATGCATATGCAAGAATCATTTTAATGTGAAAACCGCAATTAAGTCTTTTTAGGTCAAAGTCGCATGTTTTATTGACATCGGAAATTGGAAATTTTATGGTTATTTTAGGGTTATATGGAAATTTTGAGCCTTACTTATTTTTACTTTTATTAATCTTTCGCTAAGGGCAATTCCATGAAAACGTCAACCTCAGGGTCAAATTTAAAATTGTCAGAGGAAATATTTGTTTGTGTCTATCTTATTACAAATTGTCTGAGCTTTATGAATATGCAAGAATCATTTTAATGTGAAAACCGCAATTAAGTTTTTTTTAGGTCAAAGTCGCATGTTTTATTGACATAGGAATTGGAAATTTTACGGTTATTTTAATCCGATCACCACGGGATTAAAATAACAGCGATTTTGAGTAACGTGGGCTCATATTTAAGCCGTGACATTATTTAATCGATGTCAGTTCATGATTAGCAGTTCTTAGTGGTTTTCTATATCATTCAAACCTGCCTTTCAGAAAAATGCGACAGAAGAAAATTCTCAAGACAGAAGAAGCATTGCAGTATCTGGATGAATCTGACGAGCCAGAAGATATGTCCAACAGTGAAGGTGATGGTGACCCTTCGTTTCTGCTGTCTAGTGACTCTGAAAGTCCCAGTGAGTTGACACCAGCGCTGGCTGTGAATATTAGTACTGAGCCCCATGCGACAGTTTCAGCTAATTCTGAAGAGAATGATCCTGCAGAGGTTCGACATCCAAAAGAGCACACAGAAAGGCTCAACGGGTTTCAGGCAAAGAATACGTATCTCCTGTTACTGGAAAGTTTGTGAAGGCGAAAGCGAGGTCTGAAAATCCCTGTAATCACGAAAAATGTAAGAAAGGCTTTACAGACGAGATGTTGAACAGTATGTTTGCATCGTTTTGGAATCTCGGAAAAGAGGAGGGCAACCACGATCAGCAAAGACAGTTCATCGCTGGGTTGTGTAAACAAGCTCCTAAAAAGCGACATGCTGTGTCAGATTCTTCAAGAAGATCTAACAGTCTTGTTTACAGTCTACCGTCCAAAACAAACTACTTTCCAGTTTGCAAGAAATTTTTTCTTGGGACTTTCGGAATATCAGAAATTCGGAATTTCTACGACGTTGCGTGAAATCAGAGTTTCAAGAACCAAGTACATCAATTGTGAATCCTGATCATCGAAGAAAAAATAAAAATTCCAAACAGGTCACAGCAGAACAACTTGGATTTATCCATAATCACATCAAGTCTTTTCCCGCGGTCGAGAGTCACTATTGTCGCAAGAGCACAAAAAAACCCTATTTGGATGCGGATCTTTCATTGCGAAAAATGTATGATCTGTATAAGGAAAAATGTAAGGAAGAGAAGAAAGTAGCCTTTGCATTAGAAACTTACCGTCTTCAGTTCAAGGAATTCAACCTTAGGTTTCACAGGCCTAAAAAAGACCAGTGTGGACTCTGTCTTAGGTATAACCAGCTCGCAGACAAATCAGAAAAAGATGTGAAGCAGTATGAAGAACACCAGGAAAGAAAGGCCAAAGTGCAAGCTTTGAAAAACGAAATCGTTTGGAAGATTAAAGAAGAAGAGGAGGGCTTTGAAAAGGCTACGTTCATTAATTTTGATCTTCAAGGCGTTCTCGAAACCCCGAAAGGACCAGATGGTCCTATATTCTACAAGCGAAAGCTTGCTTGCTATAACTTAACCCTATACAATATGAATAGCCACGCCGGATTTTGTAATATCTGGTGTGAAACAGATGGACAAAGAGGAGCAAACGAGGTTGCATCAATAGTTTTTGATGCTGTTTTGAATGACAAAGATCATTCTGACTTCTACTTTGTGTCTGACTCTTGCGGAGGACAGAATTGAAATCAATTTTTTTCTGGAATGTGCTTATGGGCAGTCTGCACCTTACATCATGTCCGATCGATTATTCACGTCTATCTGGAAAAGGGGCACACAGAACAAGAGGGGGATAGTATGCACAGTGCCATTGAACGAGCTTCCAGGCATACCTCTATAAATGCTCCAGTTGAATGGAAAATCATTTGCATTTTAGCGAGGCGGAACAATCCGTATACTGTGAGAACACTCGATTATTCCTTCTTCAAGGACTTCAAGAAGCTGACAGGCCAGGTCGTAAAGAACATTAAGGTGAACACTTGTGGAGAAAAAGTTAAGTGGCTCCCGTTGGATATCAAAGTTCTCCATTACACAGTGGATGATGCGGCTAAAATATTCTATAGCTACGATTACAGCAGGGAATACAAGGCAATTAATGTTGACAAGGTAAAACGATCAGTTGGACAGAGTGGGACAATGTTAAGCTTGATGCCAGCTTACGAGAAAAAGTTGCCAATAAGTGATGCAAAATTTAAAGACTTGGTTTCACTGTGCGAACAACGGCTAATCCATGCAGACTTCCATGCATTCTACCAAAACCTTCCCCATGGCAAAGCTGTGAAGGATGTCCTACAAGACAGTGATATTGACGACGAAAGTGACAACAGAGAGTGATGTGAATTTGTGCCTTCCCTTGATAATTTAATTGACGCTTTATTGTACTCTTTTTTAATATTTGAAGCAAAATTACACAAACTTATTCAAAAATTACTTGGTCGTAACTAAAGGAAATGTTTTAGAATTACCAGAACCAAAGGGCGTATCTGGTTTTTCTAGTGTTCTAAGAACTTTTGAGAGTTTTACTGTTCACCAATCGATTTCTCGTAGTGAAGAACCTATAAATACATTGCAACTACGTCATTAGAAAAAAATCTCTTCTTAAAAACAGCTTCACAAACCTTGTTTTTACTCTCCTGTAAAATTTGTAAAATGTTAGATGCGCCCTTTGGTTTTGGGCACAACAATATATAAAAATAATATAGAATATAGAAAAAAAATAGAAATTACATTTTCTAACATGGGAAAAAAATATACATAAAACCTAATAAAGTTGCTAGAGCCACCTGCCTCCTTTTCATGGTAAATTTCCGGACTTTGCTTATAAAATGTCCCCCACCTCCATCTCTTTATCTTTTGTGCTGGTAAGAATGTGAATAAAATCTTGTATTTTACAAAAGAAAATATTTTTTGTAAAAACAGGGGATCTATCAGTCCAGTACCCCTATTCAGGTTTAATTCAAATGAAGGAAGATTAGAGATTAATTCTCTACCTTCACCAAACTCCATCATCCCCCCTCTCAGACCCTTTACTATGGGGGCCAAGTTGCCCTCCAATTTTTTTGGTCACTTAAAAATGGCACTAGATCTTTTAATTTCTGTTCGAATTAGCCCTCTCGTGATATTCTAGGACTACTGGATCAATCTGATGACCCCTGGGAAAAACGAAAAAAAAAATGAAAAAATAAACATGCATCTGTGATCTTTCTTCTGGCAAAAAAAATTTACAAAATTGCACATTTTTGTAGATAGGAGCTGTAAACATCTTCAATAGGGTTTTCTGTTATGCTGAATCTGATGGTTTGATTTTAATTAAGATTCTATCACTTTTAGGGGGTGTTTCCCCTATTTTTGAAAATGAGGCAAATTTTTCAGGCTTGTAATTTTTGATGGGTTAGACTAAATTTGATGAAACTTATATATTTGAAATCAGCATAAAAATCCAATTCTTTTGATGTATCTACTGGTATCAAAATTTTGTTTTTAAGAGTTTCAGTTACTGTTGAACTGGGTTGCTCATTACTTACAGTTTGTTACCAAGAACTGTTTGAGAATGGAGAAAAACAGTGTCTTAACTTTTTTCAAGTCTCACTCAAATGTAAAAAATAAAGAGGCAAACAATTTTGTGATAAATTTAAAAGTAAACCAAATTTTAAGAAAATTCAGTCTATATCCCGATTTTCTGCAAAAACGCCCACTTTCCAGTTTTTAAGCCATAAAATTAGGCAAAAAAAACAAATAATATTTGTTCAAATTTTCAAATTATTTTTGATTTTTCTAACAAGAAAAAAAACAAATGCTACAGACAGGTGTACAAGGAGAGCTTTCAAGTGAATACCTCCTTTCCTATTCTCTATTCCCATTTTATCTTTTCCCTATAGCCAAAAATTCACAAATTTTTAAAATTTAATTTTTTACCATTTTTTAATTTTATACATTTACCATAAAGCTTACACTTACCTCTCATTTGCATCAGAAATAAACATTATAGTAAATTTGTTGTTATTCTTATTATTGACTTTTGAATAAAGTAAACATACCTCTCATTTTTAAACAAAACATATTTAAACCTACCTCTCATTTATATCAGAAATAAAATTTACCCCCACCCCCTAATGTGCAAATATATACCCTGAATTGGTATATATAGGGGTGGGGGTAAAATTCATTTCTAACAAAAATGATTATTATATTTGGAAAGAGAATAAAAAGGCATTGAGTGGTATGTTTACTTTATTTGTAAGTCAATAATATGAATAACAAAAACTTTACCCCCCCCCCCTAATGTGCAAATATATACCCTGAATTGGTATATATAGGGGTGGGGGTAAAATTCATTTCCCACAAAAATGATTGTTATATTTGGAAAGAGCATAAAAAATGTATCAAGTAGTATGTTTACTTTATTTGTAAATCAATAATATGAATTGCCAAAAAATTACCAAATTTACAGCTAATATCAATGGATTTTGTTTTCTAAATTTAGGAAATGTATTTGCAGATCTTTGAAATTGGGATTGAGCAAAGTTGAGAAGCTGAAAACACATTTCTTGTCCTTCATTTGGGCAGAAGATCTAATGCTAGGTTTCACTTTTATAACACAGAGAATTTTAAAGGTCATCACATCAAATCAAATTCATGTCTTAGACACAAATTTGATTTGACAAAACTCTGAGAACTAGGGTAAAAGTTCTTTCTAGGGTAAAAAGTTCAGGGAAAAATTCTGGGTATGGCCTTGTCCCCAGTGTAACATTTCCCTTAGAATATTCACACTCCAGAAATTTTTCTACTCATAGAAATCCATCCCAAGAACAGCCCCCCCCCCCAAAAAAAAAAAATGTGCATACTTCCCAATAACAAATACTACATGTAAACAGTGGAAAATTTTCATAACTTACAGGCCTCTCCCCATGGACTGTGGGGGGTCATTTGGTAAATATTTACCAAATCATATTATTGAGTTATGACTAAAGTGAAAATGCCACTCAATCATGGGTGTAGGGAGGGGCAGCTGCCCCCCCAGGACCTTCAAATTTACATTACATATGGCTGAAAAAGCAGATGGTTGGAAAAGCAGTTGATAAAAGGCCCTCCATCACACTATCGACTGCCCACCCCCCTAGACAATATGCTGCCTATGCCCATGCACTCAATGCCTTTTTTTATGCTCTTTATGAATATAATAATCATTTTTGTTGGAAATGAATTTTAGCCCCCACCCCAATATATACCAATTCAGGGTATATATTTGCACATTAGGGGGGTGGGGGTAATTTAATTTCTGATGTAAATGAGAGGTAAGTTTAAACTTTCTCCTACCCCCCTCCCCCCCCCAATGTACAAATATAGGTAAATATTTACCAAATCATATTATTGAGTTGGGAATAAAGTGAATACACCATTCAATGCCTCTTTTGGTAAATATACACCAAATCATACTATTGAGTTAGGAATATACACACCATTTGATGCCTTTTTTTATGCTGATTATGAATATAACAATCATTTCTATCGGAAGTGAATTTTAGCCCCCCCCCCTCCTTATATATGCCAATTCAGGGTGTATATTTCTACATTAGGAGGTGGGGGGGGGAGTAAAGTTTAAACTTAACTCCCATTTACATCAGAAACAAAATTTGCCCCTTTTTATGCTGACGTACATAACATAGCCTATATTTGCTCATGCTTTTTGGGTGGAGTTAAATGATTTGGAATCTGAAGCAGTCAGTTATTAATTTAATAGCCATTAGGGAATATAATTTCACTTCGGAATATAATATCCAATGAACAGGCATAATGTCATAAATCCTCATTTCTCCTATTTCTGTATGTAACTTTATTTCATGACACCAGGCTCTTTAAGAAAGAATAGAAGGACACAAAAAAGACGTTGTTCATGACTTTTGTAAAAAAAATTCTGGGCCATTTATTTACATATATTTACCTCCTTTTTTATGCTGATTACGAATATAATAATCATTTATATTGGAAATGAATTTCAGCCGCCCCCCCCCCTAACCTAACCCCATCCCCATATGTGCAAATGTATATCCTGAATTGACATATATAGGGGGGGGGGGCTAAAATTCATTTCAAATAGAAACGATTGTTATGTTTGCAATCAGCATAAAAAAAAGCATTGAAAGCATTATATTCACTTTAGTTGTAACTGGACATCCACCACATGGCTAATATGGGATTAAAGTTTATTTGTGATGCAAATAGATGTTATATTTAGATTGAGGATGCAATTCTAGGTATATATTTACACATT
>JAQQPU010011423.1:0-10531 GCA_029168905.1 Artemia sp. Kazakhstan ARC1039 | reverse complement strand
AGGCCTAAACAGGCCTACCAATACAGTCATATACATTCTACAGTTCACTGAAACCTAAAAAATTATTTTAGCAAATATCTCACCTTTTTTTTAATACTTCCTTATCACCAGGACGTGCTACAAGAAGTCTCTCTTCTTCAGGAAGGTCCAACGATATTTAAGCATTAACACTTCCACATGGATTGCTCCATTCAAGAATTCCGCTTTTCTTTTCGTTATGTTTTAATGCCATCTATAAAGCTTTATCTGGATCTTGACTTGACTGCTGGATCGATTGATAACAACTTTGATTCCGAATCGTTTGCTTTTGTTGTAGCATAATAAGTGGTTGTGTTAAGATGAACTAGAAAATGCCTTGGCAAGCTTGTAAACCAGAAATTCAATTATCTACACTGAAAAGATCATACCGCTACTGAAAACTCATTGCAGCACCAAGCTGCCTGAACCGAATGCGGCTGGGCAGTTTTCCCTACGCCGATCTAATTCAAAACTTCACTCCTCACTTCTATCTATCAAGTTGTCACATTTTTCTAATCGTCTTTTCCCATTCACATTTAATGGTATTATTCTTTTCGTTTGGTTTTATCTACGTTGCTAAAAAGTGATGTTTTGCAATCCATCACTATTCTCCTATAAGATGTAACTTAATCTTCCCTTTACCCCTCATCTCAACGTCGCTTTCAGCTTAGCCGAAGAAAGTACGATCGAGAAATTTAGTTCTTTCAAATATGTTTCATATACGTTCATTTTAACAGGTACTTAATATTCGAGACAAAATTAAGCAATACCTTGCAAAACCTATAGTATGTAGCCCTTACTTTTTGATGAACCCACAGCTAAAACTCATTTTAACCACTGTCGTTACAATAACATGCGTAGATCATATTTATTACTTACATATCCAGCTTTTGCCTAAGCCCTAAAGTCATCTTAGGTGACTAGTCTGCATTAGAAGCTTCTGAGATTGGTACTGAAACTGAGTAGGAAAAGCTTTTTGTTCAGCGGGTTTGACTTTTCCAAAAAAAGATTCACTTCAGCTGTGCCTGATTTAACTTTTGAGCCTTGAAAGTAGCAATGGAGCATTCAGCAAAATCTGTATTATTCAAAGACACAAAGAGAGAAAACTCAATGGAGAAATCACACAAAACGAGACTTCGGCCAGTAGCTAAAAGACAAAAAACGACACAGATACTTCGCCTGTACGCAAACAAGACGTCTTCAGTGTATAAGAAACAAAGATTAAAAAACTAAAATAAACTAAAACACATAATAAAAAAGCAGGACCACCAATATTAAAATACACTTGCGGCAACAGACCACTTTGGTTATTCTTACTAATAGAGTTACTCCGATGAAAGCACTAAAGTAACTGGATAAAAATTCTATAAAATGGAAATTCAGTTATATGTTCTATTGTGAAATAATCCAGTTGTTTGATATTTCAGACAAAATTCTCCTTTGTCTTGTATTTAATCTTATCCCTAGGTTGTTTTGTAGAATGTTAATACCCTCATTATTAACTGGCTCATTTTTCAGAAGAATGTTATAAATTGGATCAATATTTACATTTCCTATATCTCTAATTATTTAAACATTTGCAAACATATATTTTTTAATTTCAATATCTTCCCTCGCCCACTGAGTATAACCTCTGTCGTTAGGAATGGCCCTAGCGTCACCAAATTTTAAATGATGATCAGAATTTAAGAAAATGTGCTCAGCCAACGCCGAAACAAAAGTTTCAGGGGGCTTGCTTAATTTTAGAGCTTTTCTATTGAATTACGATGTTCCATAAATCTTTCAACAATTTTTTTGTGATTTCTGCCAATATAAAACTTCCCATAAGAACAAGAAATATTATAAGCCCCACTAACCCAATTGACCGAGTCACATCCTTTCCAGAATTAAGAAAACTGCTTAAAGGTCTTATTGACTGAAAATATGTATCAGTGTTATGTTTCTCTAAAACCTGTTTAAGTTTTTCCCGCACACCCAGCACAAATGGTAAAGAGATAAAACTTTTAGACAAATTTAATTCTGAAGACTGTGAAACCGCAGTTATTCTAATACTATATTTAATGCGTCTATTTGCAATTAAATCATTTATAAATTTAATTGGGTAGCCACTACAAAATAAAATATCCCTTAAATACAATAGTTCCGAATCCAGAAATTCCTGAGAACAAATTCTAAAGGCCCTAATGCTGTCTGCTTTTTTAACCGCCAAATGTCTCCCTGCATGTCGTATACCGACTAGAGCTACCGAAACTTCCCAGTCTCTTATTGACAATATTTGTACGAACATTCAAGTTCGAACATGTAAGGTCGTCGTAGATGACACATCAGATCATTTTATGGTTGTGTGTGATCTAATTATCGGTATTACACCAACTATTACCAGGCAGCAGCGAGAAGTAAGAGTTATGGATACCGCTAAACTAAAGGAGTTGCTGAGGGATACCAATTTTACCCTGATATGTGTCCGACGAACCAGATGAGGCTGCAAGTAGGTTTTTAGAAAGCTTTAAAAATGCGCTTGACCAGGCGTGCCCTTGCCGTTGTGTCACAAACAGAAGACTTAAACTGCCTACTAAACCTTGGATTACATCAAGTATACTCAAGTCTATAAATGTAAAGAATAAGCTGTATCGGAAATGCTTATCAAATTCGACTGAAGAAAATAAGCAAAATTTTAAGACTTATAAAAATACATTAACAAAATTAATTTGGACATCGAAGCAGAGTAATTACAAACAAACATTCCTGGAGGCGGAAGGGTCGCCGAGAAAAACATAAAATTTAATTAATGATTGTCTGAATTGGACTAAACAAAACGAAATCCCCAAAGAAATGACAGCAACAGATGGGGTGACTGGGAAAGGGAAAAAAGAAGTGATTACACTACTTAACCGCCACTTTGCAACTATCGGTGAAATGACTCCAGCACCAACAGCTGTATTACAGTCATCTGTGGATACTGATTTCAGGCCGTTGAAAATCAGAAAGTCAGGAGGCCGGATGGACCTAGCAAAAATTTACTGAAGACGATTATCCCGGAAACTGCGGAGTGCTTAGCTCTTACTATTAACCTTTGTTTTAAGTACGACAAATTCCCTGATCGCTTTAAAGCTGCTAGAATAGTTGCGTTACATAAGGGAGGTGATTCAAAAGATCCAAATAATTATCGTCCAATTTCGATTTTATCGGCTTTTCTAAACTTATTGAACGTTGTTTATATAATCGTCTGGTTTCGTTTCTAGGCAAGATTAATTTCTTTCTCAAGTCACAATTTGCTTTCAGGAGAAACAATTCTGCCCAACATGCAGTTTTAGTAGTTACTCAGTTTATTCAAGACGTTTCAGATAAATGTGATATTCCAGCAACTGAGTTTTTTGACATCAAAAAAAAAAAAAAAACACAGTTTCCCATCGTATTTTGGAGCATAAACTGCATCATTATGGGATAAGAGGGCCAGTCTTCTCTTTAATTATGTCGTACTTATATTACCAGGCACAATTCGTTATCGACGGTGACTCCACATCAAGAACAGTGCAGCAGTCGAACAACTTTGGGGTCCCTCAAGGATCTGTAATTGGCTCCTTGCTTTTCTTGATATATATCAATGATTTGGGTGAGTCATCAAAGGATCTCGAACCTACTGTGTTGTTTGCTGATGATACGGGGTGTAGCGTCTCTAGACCCAATGATCTGATGCTTCGGCAAAATATATTTCAGTCAATTGATAGAATTCTATTGTGGTTTAAGTCTAATCGTCTTAAAGCAAATTCTAAGAAGACGAAATTGATTATTTACTCTCGGACTTCAACTTCTTGACCTGGACTTCAGTCAGTTGAGGCTTCAAACAACGTGCGTATATAGCGTGTTAGCTTTGTACATTACTTAGGAATTCTGATTGATGAAAACCTGTGATACAAGCACCATATTAGCCATCATCCGTTGAAATTAAGCAGAAATGTTGGAATGATGCGTCACCTGAAGTTTATTTTATCTTATAATGCATTGAGGTCCGTCTATTTTAGCTTAGTACATTCTTTCCTTAATTATTGCCCACTTGTTTATTCCAATATATTTAGGAGCCACCTACTGCCACTCCAGAGACAACGGAATAAAGGCTTACGAGTGCTGAGAGAATATGTTCCATCTCCTGTTTTTTTACCAAACAATTCAAGTACTCAGAGTATGTCTGTTAAATTGAATATCCTTCCAGTTAACCAGTTTGTTATTTTTCAGTCAGTTCTGTGTATTGTTCAATATCGTAAGAAGGCATTGCCTGCGTATTTTTATGAATCTGAGCTATTACAGGTATTGGACATGGCGGATTCACGCCAAAAGTCCAGGAGGCGGTGGATGGTCCGTCAGCTCCTAATTAAATCTGAGAGATCGCGTTTTTCACTGAGAAATAGTTTAGTTACAGTAAGGAACAGGTTTGGTAAAAATTGTAATCTATCTCTTCCCCTATCAACACTAAAAAATAGAATTAAAGAATGCTTAATGAAGATGTAATTTGTTAAGATGTGTGTATGTGTACATATATGTATGTGTATATTGGTATATGTGTGTGTATGTGCTTTTACATACATCAGTAGGCCTTATTTTGTATGGCGTGTCTGGGGAAGAGTTGGTGCCTCTTCTCCTGTTGATGAGTTGAATAAAGTTAGTAATTTTTTTTGATGTTTTTTGTTAATTTTTTTGGTGGGTTGAGGAGTCTGGAAAGGTTATTTATCTTTTGTTTTGTATTTTATTTTTAAAGGTAATTTGAAATAGAAAATTGAAGATTTTGGTTTAAATGCTTATAACTAGAATATTAGTAGAGGTACAATTAATTTAAATCTATGTTTTAAACGTTTTTTGTTCCCGACTCTATCGAGTTTCCTCTCTGCCGGGAATTTAATAGGTTGTGTAAATATGGTATTAATAATAAACCCTAAACCTTGAATCAATCCACTAAAGAAATTACAACTCCTCTTAACACTGAAACAGGGTGACATGAATGAAAATTTAAATATTTATCGCTGTTTGTAGTTTTTCTGTAAATTGAGAAGTACAAATGGAAATGTCTTTTGATTAATAAAATATCAAGAAATATTAGAAATATCTGTGTCGTTTTGGTTTTTTGTCTTTTGCTACTGGTCGAAGTCTCGTTTTGTCTGTTTTCTCCATTGAGTTTTCTCTGTTTGTATCCTTATCATGGCTGGCTAGTTCAGCTTAAGATCTTTCATTTGTATTACTATGTAATTATCGAGTACTCTGTCATCGTATCTGTAAACTAATTAAAAAGAGTTCACAAGAAAATAAAACTTTACATATAAACTATATCATCTTATTGGTATACTACATGCAATTTGTACGTAAACAGTTCTATAAGCCTTTTATCCGAGGCAACGCTGAAGCGCTGATTCTTGTAAACGTCATAGGCAGGGTTACCGCCGAGGTTAGTTCCTTAAGTGCTACAATTACCCAAATTTGCGTGCTACATAGTTTTTGGTGCTACAATCAGAAACTTGAATGTAAAAGTGCTAAAATAGCGCTTTCATGCTACAGGTGGCAACCCCGACCACAAAGTTCCAATGTTTTATTATTATTTATTTACTTTTTTCCCAGAGTTACTTTATATGGAAGGGGTGGTCGTATAAACTTTGAAGGGGACTGATTCAATTTGAAACCGAAGTTCTGGTGCCCTTTCTAAGAGTCAAAAGTAAATCCATGGGCAAATAGTCCCCCCACCACCGCTTATCCCCCAAATGCACCCGATAAAAGTTTTGAGATTGCCATTTTGTTGAAAATAGTTCAAAGATCAGACAACAAAACTCTTGGGTAGACAAAACCCACCAAGGACCAGAGGGCAAGTGTTGTAACTTATGCCCTGGGGGCTTAAGTGTTTTTTATGGATGAAATGTTCATATATACTTCAGAGGGGGCTAATTAGATTGTAAATTGGAAAATCTAGTGCCCTTTTCAACAGTCGAAAGTGATCAGAGGGCAACTAGCTCCCTCCGTACCCTTTTTACCAAAATACATCCGATAAAAATTTTTAAGATTAAAAATTTTAAGATCCGATAAAAAAATATGTTCAAAATGATTCAAAGATCAAATAACAAATATTCGGGGGTAAAAAAACTCCCCAGAGCCCAGGGGCAAGGGTTGTAAGTTATACTCCTAATAAGTTAAGTAAAGTTGTAGTAAGGTTGTAAGTCAAGCCCGGGGGCATGTAAGGTTTTTATGAAAGAGGTGGTCGAATAAACTTCAGAGGGGGCTAATTTGACTGGAAATTGAAGGTTCTAGTTCCCTTTTTAAAAGTAAAAAGTGATCTGAAGGCATCTACTACCCTCCCCCCCATACCCTATTTTTCTCGAATGTATCCAATCAAAATTTTGAGACAGTCATTTTGTTCAAAATAGTCCAACGATGAGATAACAAAAACTTCAAGGTCAACATAACCTCCTGCAACCCTGAAAACCTATGCCGCAGGGGCATGTAAGGTTTTTATGGAAGAAGTTGTCGCATAAACTTCGGAGGGGAATCAAATGATTAAAAATTGAAAGTTCTAGTTAAATTTTTAAGAGTCAAAAGTGATCCAATGGCAACTAGCCACCCACCAACCTTCTTTTTCTCAAATGTATCTGATCGAGTTTTTGATACAGTCATTTCGTTCTAAATAGACCAAAGATAATGTAATAAAGACTCCAGGGTTTACACAACGCCAGAACCCAGTGACAAATGTTGTAAATTATGCCCCGGGGCTTATAAGGTTTGTATGGAAGAAATGGTCATATTAACTTCGGAAGGGCTCTTTTGATTAGAAATTGAAAATTTTTATTGATCTTTTTAAGATTCAAAAGCGACCGGAGGGCAGGTAGCCTCCACCATCTTTACCAAAAAATTCATCCGATCGAATTTTTTAGATAGCCATTATGTTAAAAATAAGTTCAAAGATCTCTGATAGAAAACTCAAAGAACTATTTACAAACAAATTGTCTGTAGTATACTAATAAGATAATATAGTTTACAGGTAAAATTTATTTTTCGTGAACACTTATGCGAGGGTTTTTAAAATAGTTCAAAGATCAGATAAGCCCGACCCCACTCCTATTAAAAAAAATTATTTAGATATTTTATACCAAAACACAAGGGAGCTGACCCCTTGCCGTCCCTGCATGGCCCGACCTACCCCCAAAAAATCTCATTAATGATATTTTTTCTAAAATTAGGAGATTAAACCCCCTGGCCCTCCATAGCCCGACTTTCCCCTAAAAAAACAACTTATTAAAGAAAACTTCAAAAAGAGCTCTTTTGATTGGAAATTGAAATTGCCCATTTTAATAGTCGAAAGTTATTGGATAGTAATTAACCCCCCTCTCACGCCCACCATTTCCCCAAACACATTCAATCAAAGTTTAGAGATGGCCATTTTGTTCAACGTAGTTGAAAGTTCTGGAAATTATGTATTTAGGGATGACAAACCCCTTAGAGTCCCCAGGGCAAGGGTTTTAAGTTATGCCCTGGGGGCATATAAGGTTTTATAGATAAAGTTGTCGTAAAAACTTCAAAAAGGGCTCATTCAATTGGAAATCAGAGGGCTAGTGCCCTTTTTAATAGTTGAAAGTGATTGGAGGGTAACTAACCCCCCTCTCACGACCACCATATCCCCGAACCCATCCAATCAATATTTTCAGATAACCATTTTGTTCAACGTAGTTGAAAGTTCTGGAAAGTATGTATTTAAGGATGACAAACCCCCCAGAGCCCCCACGGCAAAGGTTGTAAGTTATGCCCTGGGGGCATATAAGGTTCTTATAGATAGAGTTGTCGTAAAAATTTCAAAAGGGGCTCATTCAATTGGAAATTGAGAGGGCTAGTACTCTTTTTAATAGGTGAAGGTGATTGGAGGGTAACTAACCCCCCTCTCACGCCCACCATTCCCCCAAACACATCCAATCAAAATTTTCAGATAGCCATTTTGTTCAACGTTGCAGAAACTTCTGGAAATTAGGTCTTTGAGGATGACAATCCTCCGCCCCCCTAAAACTCAGGGCAAGGGTTGTAAGTTATGCCATGGGGGCATATAAGGTTTTTATTGAAAGTATTGTCGTAGAAACTTCAAAAGGGCTCATTTGATTGGAAATTAAAAGGACTAGTGCCTTTTTTAATAGTTGAAAGTGATTGGAGAGAAACTAACGCCCCTCTCACGCCCACCATTTTCCCAGACACATCCAATCAATTAGCCATTTTGTTTAACATAGATGAAAGTTCTAAGAATTAGGTCTTAGAGGATGACACC
The DNA here is from genome assembly GCA_029168905.1 of Artemia sp. Kazakhstan ARC1039. Classification (NCBI taxonomy): domain Eukaryota; kingdom Metazoa; phylum Arthropoda; class Branchiopoda; order Anostraca; family Artemiidae; genus Artemia; species Artemia sp. Kazakhstan ARC1039. The sequence continues at coordinate 2,232 of JAQQPU010011423.1, read as the reverse complement.
CCCCCCCCCCCGCCCTTAGGGCAAGGGTTTTAAGTTATGTCCTGGGGGCATATAAGGTTTTTATTGAAAGTGTTGTCGTAGAAACTTGAAAAAGGCTCATTTGATTGGAAATTGAAAGGGCTTGTGCCTTTTTAAACAGTTGAAAGTGATGGGAGAGCGACTAACGCCCCTCTCAGGCCCACCCTATCCCTGAACATATCCAATCAAAATTTTGAGATAGCCATTTTGTTTAACGTAATTGGAAGTTCTGGAAATTAGGTTTTAGAGGATGACAACCACCTTCACAGCCCTTAGGGTAAAGGTTATGATTTATGCCCTGGGGGCATATAAGTTGTTTATAGAAAGCGTTGTCGTCGAAACTCAAAAAGGGCTCATTCGATAGGAAATCGAAAGGCCTTGTGCCCTTTTCAATAGTCGAAAGTTATTGGAAGGCTTGACATTTCATAGGCAGCGCGCTAGCGCTGCTTAAGTAAAGAACGATTGTAGTGATGGAAAATATTAGTATTTGTAGCGATGAAAAAATTTACTGGCTATACTAAATGTGGTACTTAATACTGACCGCGTCAAAGGCGATATTATGCCCAAAGGTCGTGAATTTACGTCAAATCTAAAATTATACCTTGAAACTGCGAAGTTACACCTTATAAGTTCTCCGATAGCGCCGCTTATAGCGCCAAAGATTATGCCATCGAGCCTTGCGCCACAACGATGGGGAGTGAAGTAAATTTATAACCACGCCACCCTCAATTATTGAGAGAAAATAATATGTGTAGCCATATAAATGTGACCTCTCCTCTTCGAGCTATCTGGAGATCAAATTCCTCTGGGAGCGCTACCTTGGAGACATGCGAACTAATTAGCTATCATTAGGCTAGATACAGACATATAAAAAGAAATAAACACAGATAAAAAGCAATAGATTTATTGAAACTTACATGCTTAGGTGCACAGCAATGGGTAACTTCAAATGACAATAACGGTGACAACGATGAAAGAATATAAGAATTCTGTCTGAATGGTCCAAAATCTGATTTATGAATCTTCTCAAAAAGCACTTCTACACCACTATCAAAGGTAGCTCTTCAGTCCTGCGCTTTAAGAACTGGCTCATAATTGGCCTGAGTGGTTCAAGGATGCGAACCTTTCGTCCAATAAATTCTTTTAAATATTTCTGATGATTCAAGCGTTCACACGGTTCTTACCATTTAAACTTCCTTAGAAATATTGTGCGTAGCATTTTTTTTGTTACTAATAATCTTAGCGAAATTCGAACGACTAGCGTCGTTGTTTGACTGAAGCTGGAATGCAATTTCTCTTTTTGCTGATTAAGAATTTAGACTTTTGGAAGTGGTATTTGAACTCAATTATGGGACGTTTAATTTCTGTCCGAATCATCTTTATAAGGAAAGAATCTTGTATATTAAATATATCGCATTTTGCTCCCGGTACATATCACCCGACCCATTAATTATTGACGCCCCGTCATTAGTAATCGCTTGCCTTTGGGCTTTTAAAATGTTCGCCATTTATTTACTATTACTTCTACATAATTGTTTTATATATATGTTATGGCTTAATCAGGAGTGCTAAAAATTTTCTCAATTACTTTTCTTATTTTATTCTAAATTCCTCTCTAAAATTCATCTACCGGACTAAGATTATTCATGGTTCTAGGCTAGCTACTATACTAAAGATTTTTTTAACTCAATTTTTACGAAGCTTTTTTTTATTTTGCTGTCTATATGGCATACTACATTCTATCTACGCTACATTAAATGAATGACATGATAATACTACACCTAATTCTACTTGAACATCTAGCCGTACATACATGAATGATTTATAACAAACAATATTGGGTTTACCATATTCACTGGTAACATTAAAACACTTTCACTGTTGGGATTTTTGAGTTATCAAGTTATTAGGAAGTAACATATGTAAATTCACATCTATTTCATCACTTTCGAGTCTTTAGTATACTCCATCCTTCTGTTGTAAATTATTGTCCATCACTCTTTTTGTCTTGGCAAAAATTTTGAAGCATTTACGTTATGGTTTCTTCATGGAACAGTTCGAGCCTGATTGTGTTCACACGACAAGTTTTCTCTAATTGTCAACTGGGAAACGATGATTCCCACTACAGGTGTTAGCATATGCTATCAGGGTTCATTCTCACCTGCCTTTTTTTTATAGTTCATAGGGTGCCTTATCATTAAAGGGTCGAACACT
>JAQQPU010011422.1:0-28001 GCA_029168905.1 Artemia sp. Kazakhstan ARC1039 | reverse complement strand
AGTACACAATCACCCCATCTCCCCCAAAACACTTGTCAGCCATTTCTAGTTAAAAACTTTTATTCCAATTCGCAAATCTCTTTACCCCTTTTTAAATGTCGATCAAACAATTCTGATTGTAGTGTCCAAGTTTTTAATAACAAAGCCTACACACATGTACACACTATGCTTTCAAAAAACCACTCTGGTTGAAAAAAACTTGGAGTTGAAACAAATTTACGCGGGGAATCCCCCGTTCATACTGTTATCTTTTTTGCAATGTTTAGGAACAGGTGGGGAATCCCCACTCGTTTGGAATGGTACCAACAGGACATAAGCAAATAGCACGTAGTTTTATAACGCGTTTAATCACGTATTGTTTTAAGAATGTGTATGTGAACTCATGACCTACATTCATTGTGTAATTGACAACAAAAACAGAAAAAAAACCTGTTTGAGGACATTATACACTGCCAAATAACCGCTGGCTGTAGACTATGCCTTGGAAAGCTACCATGGAACGTGCCGTACGCAAATAAAACAGGAATTGCTATACAGGCAAGCAAATAGCATAGTCCTATACAGGCAAGCAAATAACATGGGAATTCCTATACAGGCAGCAGAAATGGTACCTCTTACTCTACTAGCTACAAAAGATGTTTCGAACCCACCAGGGCTTCAACATTCAATCAATCTTACCTCTAAAGATTTACTGCGATTTGTATGTAATTTAATCGTCCGGAAGGACTTTTGGACCTAGTTATACACAGCATACAACTCACACGATCTTAAACTAAACGAATGTGGTTTAAGAACACCAGCCACACTTCATTTGTTTTTTTGTTTTTTTTACCTCAACGTGATTACGTTTAAACCAAATTAGCTATATTTATTTTAAGTTGAGTTTTGGAGCTGAATATAGTTATTAAATAACAAAAATATTTGTTTTGTACTGAAATACGTGGTTTGGATGCTTTCTGAAAAATTGTCAACTCCAGCAATGCTTCTTTGATTAATTAAATATAAGCAGCATTATAAAGTGCAGCATTCTAAGGCGCTTAAAACGCAGCTTAGAAGTTTGATAGTCTCTCTGTTACTAAAAAAAAATTCTGGAACTGCGACTGCGCTTCTAGATCAGCCATTTTAATTTTTTCGTTCAATTACATCAAATATTGGAGTTTATACCTTGTCTGATTCTTTGAATTAGTATACTTTGACATGTAAACTCCCTCAAGGCTTTCTGTAAGGTTTCCGTCAAATCGAATTCCAAGAGTATAATTTTGATATGGAAAAAGGCTTCCTCTCGTCTCTAGATAAATCTGAAAAAAATAATTCCAATCATTGATTCGGATGGAGTATAACAATATTGCTGAAGCCTTGCAAGTAGCAAGCTATAAATGCTTTCTATATGATTCTTGACTGTCAAGCTAATATAAATGAAAACGTGCAACCAAATGTCAATAATCTGTAACTTAGAAAATCAAGCTAATAAAAGGATTTTTTTTTTAAATAAAAAAAGTTTGGAAAAGACAAAAAAAGACATCAAAACACGAAAGTAGAATGAAATATTTACAGCTGGAAAACTCAACCAGTAAATTTAGCAAGGCATCATAACCACTTTCTAAGGCATCATCAGAAATGGGAGAATCGTCCATTATTGTTTGTGATTTTCATAACAACAGACTCAAACCCTGAAGACAAGTGTAATGTGAGTCATGTTCCTTTATGAGCCCATAACTTTAGCTACGGAACAGGGGGAGGGGCTGAAAACCAACATTCTGTTCCAGAGATGGGGATTTTATCTACTTTTATCCATTTTTTGCTTACTTTTTGAACAACATTTGGAGCAAAATAAAACCGTCAAAGCAGTTATGCATGCATCTCAGCACTCTAAAGTAGAAAAGTTAGTAACTTCTAAACATTTCTTTCGTCAAAAATCAAAATACAAAACTTAGTTTTACTGTATTACTTAGTACAACTTATGTACGACGGTTCTTTAAGTAGGGGTGGGGCTCCGGTCCCCCACATACATTTCCACAGAATTGCCAACGATCTTGATAAAACTAAACGTGGTTAGTATTGAGTCTAAATTTGGGGCACATCTTTTGGTTTCGACTGAGAAGGACCATCCCTAAATTTCCAGTGCTTCTAATATCCATTCTACCTTGTTTGTCAAATTTAATTTGAATTCAAAGTGTGGAATTAATTTGAATTCAAAGAGTAACGTCACACTTAACAAAGTCACCCTTAATAAATTACATTTCAAAGGCTATACAAAAGCCAACTTTAGAATCTGTAACGGCTGTTTTATTTTGATAACTAATATAATACTATAAGGCGACTAATCTTCAAAAAAATTGTGAAAATCTGTTACGACTACTATGATGTTAATGGAATTAAAGTCACTACCCTATAGAAAATAGAATGCACCCTATTGGGAGCACTAAAATGAACTGTCCAGCCAATAAGGCGTAAGTATTTCAACGTTCTACCAATATAGAATTCTCTCAGTCATATCAACAATCAACAATGAAATATGTAAATTACGCATTTGGATAATTAGCATTTCATCATAATATATATAAATTCAATGTATAAATTCAGTCGAATTAAAAAAATCTGGGGTGAAGTCAATTCCTCCTTTCTGTTTATCCTTTAGAGAAGCTAAAATAACATCTCCCTTATTTCATTGTAATTTATGAAATATTCAAATTACACAATAGCATAATCATCCTGTTATTCTTTAGTTTTTCGTTAGCAATTCAATGTGATTTTTGCTGTCTCTTGTTTCGGGACTTTTTCTTTAGCTGTTCAACAATTTGCCATTCCCCCAACCATTTCCTCCTTCCGGTTTATCCTTGACAGAATAACACAAGCTAGTCCAACACCTTCCTTCACTTCATTGTAATTATCCCGGTCACTTTTCTTCAAACCGCAAATTTCATCGTCCATTGTTTTTATTTGGAATTCGTTGTGATGCTTGTTGTCGCATGTCTTCTAGCTGTAGATCTTGTTTGCACTTCGTTTTTGTACATCATTACCTTAGATATTTTTCCATGCCTTTTTCTTTAGCTTTTTGGATTCATTTAAGATCATGACTTGAGAAGAAAAAAGTTCCAGCTAGGGAAAAAACACTTCTTTCCTAGCTTTTCCCCAGTCGTTATATATTTTGCTTTAATTGCTTTGTTATATAATTCAGTAGCAACCAGGGATGTTCCAATGTCTATGTCCTCTGAAATATCTAAACAACGCATTGGCACAATCATCGTTTTAATCTTTAGTTTCAAGTCATAGGGTGGCAAATCAGCAATTTCAGTTGAATTAAGATTTTTGTTATTTCTTGTTTCATATCTTTTTCTGTTCAGGGTTATTTTTCATATTGTGTAATTTTTCATGCATCGAAAAGACTAAAACGATACGACCAATCCTGGGGGGGGGGGAGATGATATGTAATTTATGCTCTTAAAATGTAAATAAATATGACAGTCGCATAATTTTTTTCCAAAATTACGGCTATAAACGACTTTTTTCAAACTCGTGATCTATCTAGATCTTTTTTTTTAGGACAGAAATCCAATGGTGCCAATTCCCCCCCCCCCCCCCACACCAAAAAATGTAGAGCCGTTTTCAAGAAAAAATTATACATACATCAACGCACACAGTTGCTCGTTTAAAGAAGGCAGATAAAATGAAGAAATACTTCCACTTAAGCCCTGCCCAAAGAGAGTGGGGAACTTGTAAGAGTGTCGGATCGTCGACGATTTCATATGAGGGGATAATCATCTTGGCAGCCTAGATTTAGTTGGACCAGAAATTAAAGATGAAGTACTTAAATTTTCTGCGAAAAACAAAATTAAAACACTTGAAGAAGAAGTAAAAAAAAAAGAAGAAATGAAAAAATAATATTAGGGTTAAATATTGATCGTTATTACAGAACGACTCGAACTTAAGTCTCAAGCGGAGAGACCTGCAGCCGCTATGCAGTATCAAATGTTATCATGGATGTATTTTATATTTGACAATAATATATATTAAGATAAAAAGAAATGTAAATATGAGGAGAATCATATGCAGAACTGCGACAACAGATGTGATTCAGTTAACACTGCGATGTAGCTAGGCCAAATTTTTAAAGTAGATTGAAACCAAAGTCATTAATAAAAATAGAGGTCTCAATAGATTGATTTGAACCTAATTAAGGGTGACCAATCAGAATAGAAACTCCTGAAGATTTGAATATCCCGACGTCTTAGGAATTTCATAGGCTTTTCAAACCTTAATTTACGTCAAAGTGTATTATTCAAAAATCGTCTACTCACTAACATAACTAGAAGACTACTGCAGCTTTGAAGGCTACTAAGCTTTCTGCAGTTTTTTAAAGAGTTAAAATCGTTTCTTACCTCTCATCGTCTCTTAAGGGCGGGGCACACGTAGCTGATTTCGGGAACTGATTTCCAAATCAGTGCCAATTTTAAAAGAAATTGGCGTCGATTTGAGTTTGAAATTTTTTTTAGTTTTCGGCGCCGATTTACAAAATCAGCGCCAATTTTCATCATGATCATCATAAGAAAAATAGGGATACAAATAATTAATCAGCCAAAGATGTCTGTGGTGAAAGACCCCGCTACTGAGCTGAGAACTAAACGGAGAACTAAGCTGAGATCAATCATGCAACTATTCATAAATTCCAGTTGAATCTTTGTGTCCATGATTTTTTGTTTTGAAAATCTCGCGCAATAATTTTTTTTTTCAACAAATTTTTCTTACCTCTATCGTTTGTCCACTGATGCTGAAATCGGTTCCTGAAATCAGCCACGTGGTCCGAGCCCTTTAGAGTTAAAACCGTATAGATTTTATGACCGGTAAAAGACTACTGAGAGTTTTATGAATTTTTCTTTTATTTTCTGCAGACCACTTAAGAATTTTCCTGTTTCTATTCCGATTTTGTTGCTTCGATTTTGTGTTTTCACTAAAGCGTTAGTTTTTTAGAATTCCACAAATACAGGGAAATATCACGAGCCAGTTTGTTTGAAATAGTTTTTCAAAATATGTTGCATAAGCTGCAAAGCAGTAATTTCTAACATTTTAAGTTCTAACTTCGCTCTTTGCTTACATCAGAAAAACCTTTGTTTTTTCACATTATATACGGTTTGACAGCGTAAAAATCACTGAAATTGACGGTGGAACTTTCATCAGCATCGGATTGTTTTTTAGGGGTTTTCCATTTTTTCTAAAATATCGAAAATATTCTTTTGGTAATAATTTTGACTGATAATTTTAAACTTGATCGACTTTGCATATTTTGGATCAAGGCAAAAGGAGGATTCATTGCGAGTACAGAGTCATTTCTAAATGTTTTTTTAACAGTTTCAATTGCAACTCATAAGAGCAGTCCTTTAAATACCGTTTATTGTCACTGGCGCTTTGAAAGTGAGTTAAAATGTCTGTACTACTATAAAAACCGTGTTTTTAAGGTAATACTCGAAGAGACATTTTTCGTAAGAAAAAAAAGTCATTAAGAATTATTGAATTTGTCTATCGGCCTACCTGTTGTAGTTCAATGCATTCATGGCTTCTTCTAATTGTTAGTTCTTTTCCTCGAACGTCTCTTAGCAGATATTCATTGATGGTCAGATTTCTGCTATGCAATATTATAAAGTTTGTTTCTTCTGTTACGTAAAACGTTATCCCCATTTGTCCTAAAAAGCAAAATTTTGTAGAAAAATGAGAATCGCTGAACAATAAATTTACTCTTTCCCCGAAAACAGGCAAGGGATTCGCTAGGAACACTTTTCCTAGGCAGCGCAGAGCGAAATTAGTTAATTTGATTTCTTCTTTTCTTTTAGAAACAGTGTAATTAAGTGAAGTATAATAAAAATCTATCATAAGCCCTGTCCCGTCGAATTCAAGATCCAGAAAATACTGAAAGAACAAAAACAAAGGTCAACGTCGAAGTAAGACAAAAACTATGCCCAACAAAAAGTAACATAGAGGCGAAAAGAAAACTAATAAATTAGGCCACAGTGTCAACAAGAAAACAATTAAATACGGTAACACCATTTATGATAAATCCGATGTAAGATCTACTTTTTGACTAAGTAATTTCAAAATATTGAAACTGGAAAAAAAGGAAGTGGTAGGAAAACGCTGCGTGATAAATGGTATAGAACTCCTTCGAAGCCTCTTAGTAACAGATGAGTTGGCGAGGAAGCTGGGACGGCTGAGGAGGCTAAGTAGTGGAGAAAGTGTGTAACAGGATTGTAAAAGTTTGAATAAATGTTCTCAGTGTAAGATTGGAAATAAGGACCTAGTAAACTGCAAGCAAATAGTATTCTTCTTTCTTTTAAGGCGGTAAGGCACGAACCTGTAACAGGAAAGGAGGAAGAGATTTTACACTCCTTATATGTGCTCCTGAGAAACGCTTCTGGATAGAATCTTTTTTGTTACTAACTTCACTGGAGAGATGGGGATGAGAGATTGCACAACCATATACCGATAACAGTCTGACAAGGATTAGCATACAAGAAGGGAAGGGGTCCTTGGGCGTTTACATTTTCTCAACAGCTTAAGTAGGGAGAGTGATCTATTTGCTTGTTTAGTAGGGAGCAACAGCTTAAGTAGGGAGAGATGATATTTGAAAACCCACTTAAGGTTATTGGAAACGGTAACACCAAGGAGTTTAAAATGTTTAGGTAACATTTCGACTGGGATAGGGAAAGAACAAAAGTAGATTTCAGAAAGTTTTAGTCAGATTTTGATTTTAGGGTATTCGCTTCCATATTTTGGGCCTTAGCTTCGTCTGAACGCGGACTAGGATTTCAAAAGGGTAACTTTTAATATTTCAATGAGTCCATCCTCTCATTCACAAAATTTTGCCTTGGAGGGAGGGAACTCACTAGCAATTTAATTGACCATTGCAAGAAATAAAAGTGATCGAAACAAAGTTCCTTGAGATTCCATGGCAAATTTGAAGATTGGCAGTGAATATATTTTTGTACTTTATTTATTTGAGAGGAAAATAGTGCAATATTTACTAATAGATGTTCAATAATAAATTAATCAGTATGTGGTGGTCGATCAAGTCAGAAGCTTTTTAGAGGTCAACTAAGACAAGAATAGGCCAAACCTTTGACTTTCCTAAGCTGCTTAAAATGGCATGTACCAAGTGCATATGGTAGGAGTTTGGCCTACATTACCAAATTATATGAAGTTAATGTTTGTAATAATTTTAGTCCCAAAGAAAGCCTTTGTATAGTTCTACAATAACTGGAATAAATGGAGCATTGTTGGTGAAACTCAATTAGCAGATTTCTTCGGTATCGGTGCTATGAAACTATATTTACTACAATTTTTGGAGTTTGCCATATGTTGAAATTTGGTTAAAAATATTTGCTAACAGTTTAGCCATTTTGTCTGAAAAAGCTATAATTTAATTGATCAGGATGTCCAAGTGGCAAGTGCTTGATTTTTTAAGCTGTTGGATTTGGTTTATAATATCGGACTGAGGAATTAGGGAGAAGGAGGTAATTAGAGCAATAGATACGGTTGGGCAGGTGGAAGAGGGGAGGATTTTTTACAATTGAAGCGGGACTTAGACTTAGGTCTCCTGTCGGGTGCTACTCGGCGTAGAGAGTGACGTCTGCCTCCTCCATCCACTTCAGTCTATTGCAAGGGGTTGCGCTTCACTGGTCTGATGTTTACCATCGCTAGGAACTCGGATACACTGTCGGATCATCGCTTCTTTGGTCGGCCCCGAAGTCGCTTCCAACCGGCTTTGACAGGGTCAAAATCAAAGATCATCTTTGCAGGTAAGGGCGGGGGCATTCGAAGTAGATGTCCAAACCACCGTATGGTATGCTCGGCTGCTCGGGTAGAAAAACGAGACTGCTTGGTGAGATGCAGCAGCTTCTCGTTACTCACGAAGTTGACCCACCGTAGACCTTCTATCCTTCTCAGACTCTTCAACTAGAATCTATCGATAGCCATTAGGATTGCAGCTGATGCTTTCCAAGTCTCAGCTCCAAAAAGCATCACAGAACCAACAAGGGCGTTGAAAATTCGAAGTTTGGTGGAACAACTGATATTCGGTTTTCGCCAAAGGTCACGGTTCAACCTTCCCATGGCAGAAGACGCCTTGGATAGCCTTGCTTGCAGCTCAGGGAGAAGGGAGCCATCTGAAGAAATCGTGGATCGCATGTAGGTAAACAAATTGAAGCGGGGCATAAGTTTAAATCGTGGTAATCTTATTAGAAGCTTCATGAAGATGAAATTTTAGAAGGATGTTTTCCACACATCTCTTCACTAGTACTGTAACACTGCTTGGGCTTATTAGAATATAAATTTTTAGCTTTGTTTTGTGAAATTTTTATTAGAATATTACCCTCTGCAATACAGCCTTGCTTAAAAGGTTTTATTTTTCTTTGAAGAGAAAAAACTTTTTTGGTCAGAGAAAACTTTTCATTCAAAGGCGTACCAGCAAAGAGTGGATCCACCCTAACAATAGATCCTTCATCACCTTCATCAGAGGATCCACCCTAACAATGAAAAAGATGTTTCCTAAATACTATCGAAATTCCTAGTATTTTAACAGTCTGTTCCACTGTATCCACTACTTCAAAACTTTCACAATTTGCTACTTTCATCTATGTATTGGTTCAGCTGGTGAGACTAAGAACACGTTTGTTTTTTATTTTTTTATTTTTGTTGGACAGATTTCTAAAAATAAAGTTACTAACAAAAATTCAAAAGCAAACGGAAGTCCACCACCACTGAAAAAAAACTACACAGAGCTTGAGCCCCACCCCCCAGATATTTTCGAAAATCTACAAACATGATATATGTATCATATATCATGTATATAAAGATAGAACTCACCATGGACATGTTTTAACATTTAAAACAATTTAGAATGATCAAGATTAAGTGATTAAGTAGTTTAGAACAAACTACTGTGCCAATAGCTGTCTTTCTTCTTTTGGTATAGCTACACTACAAAATACATGTCCAACACCAGGACCAAAATCAGAAATAATTTGCTCCAGGTTTTCAAGAATTAACAAGGTTTAAATCAGCCTGCTTTTACCAGTTTTTCTATACTAAAATTTAGAGACCAAAGAATACTTACTCGTCGATGCACACAGGGCAATCCTTTAGATAGGGGCCTGTGGAATTTCCCCATGAGGAGCAGAGGCTAGCGAGAAAGGCTAAATTTTGGCATAGTGTTTCTATTTTTCAGGGGAGGCGGTTCTTCAAGGGGATGGGTTAATCCCTCCTCTATCTTCCGCTTGTGCAGTTATCAACTTTTTGTTTTACAATCAAAATACGAAAATGAAAAGCTAAAAACCTCCAGGAAAACTAGCCTATTTATGGCTGTCGCCAGTACAATAGATTGCTTCTTTTTAAGTTTCTACTGTCATAATTTATTTTTGTGTCATATTGAATAGTTAGTTAAGATCAGCTTTCGGTGCAGAGAGTACGTGAATGATAAGTTGGTTTCGATTTACAGACTTCCCGAAAAGTTTTTAGCACCGAAGGAAAATACATTTCATTTTATTCGTTATACACAGCTTTGACTGATTTAATTATGATCCACTTATTTGCTGATGAAATTCCTAAAAATTTAAACAAAAGTTCAAGCAGAACAAAAGAAAAACATTTTGAAATCTTATGTTCAGATATACACAGTAAAATATATGGTTCTTTTCCTTGAATCTTTCTAAAAAAAATGAAAAAAAAAACTTTATTTTCGTGTCAACGTATCTCCCAAACCTGAAACTTTGATTTCTCAGAAATACTCCAAAACATTAATTACATATGAGCCACCTATCGTTCAATTCAGTGTTAAGGCTGATTTTACTTTATTTCTTTTCAGTCGTGACTAGTAGCAAAAGCGTTCTCTTAATTTCTTCCATCCATTAACTATAAGTGGCCTCACTTAGCCATAACAGTTTGCAGTAACATTTCAAGGTCTTATTTTGCCAGCAAAGAATAATGCTAAACAGACGAACTATTCCATAGTGCACACTGAAAGTCAATCCCATTGCAATGAAAACAGAAGAATAAATACATAAAATTTATTTTAATACTACTGCCTTGGTTTATTCGAAATGGCTACCATATAACTCCATTTTTCTCTCCACATACAATAGAAAGTTTTGGGGGATTTCTTCGATTTCTGCGCAAAACCATTTTGGCTCGCATTGACATTTTCTGTCAGTGTTATCTTAATAGCAATGACATTATGACATAATCAAGAGCGATATCCCTCCTATGCATTATTATAATTTTTTGGCATAAAAAAGAGGGATACACAAGCTTAGAGACTCGCAATGAGCATCGAAAGCCAGTCAGTGGCAGATCTGCTTTCATATGTGGAATGTTTTTTTATCATGTACCTACTAATCTCAATAATAGGCACAATTTTATCTACAACAGTGGGCAGTCTACGAAACCTATCTATCCCTAGAAATCTATGTTGTCACTGGATTCATTGATATCGGAAGTTTCCATGTGCCCCCTTCCCCTTCACCCACATCCTCTAGTTTCAAAAATCCTCTAGATTAGGCTTATAATGAGGTTTGAAAACAAGTCAATGCCTCGACTGCTTCTGTCAAACAACCACAAAATTTCAGGCTTCTAATAGAGTGTATAGAATAGAAATCAGCTGATGCTATGACTAAAATGATTTTAAAAGTGACAAAAGCTAAACAACAACAGTGGCAGCAGAAAATCACACAAATATTGTAAATGGAGTTTGGCATCCTCTCACTACGAGTACATCTTTCATTTCTAATGGTGTTTCACTAAGAACACCTTTTCAGAAACTACAATTTGCTTTTTCAGAAACTACTATTATCGGCAAACCTAATCCACGCTGACAAAAATCAAGTAACAAATGTTTTAACTGATTTCCAATAAAACTAGGCATAGGAAGGAAAAGCAAGGGTACAAAACCCGCCTGAAATTACAACATGTAGCTTAAAAGCTGAAGTGACAAAAATTTCAGAGAAAAAAACAATGGAAAGAGTGAGGCAAATGGTACAATTTGCGGGAATTCCAGCACGACGGTCATCACAAAGATCGAATCAAAACAGCACTATTTACCTTTCAATGCTCTAGTCGTTAGATTTGGTCTTATTTGTATCCTGTACTTCAGCGGTCGAATAAATTTAGGTAGTCTTATATCTTTCCATGGATACGCCTCTCCCGTCGTTGTCAGATAATTCGATGAAGGCTTTCGCAAGCGATATCCTTTTGGTAGTGGAGGTGGGATAAACTCTGGGTACTGACATCCTACAAAAAGAGGGAATGTTAGTTTAATACTCTCAAGAAATTGAATACACCTTACCTTTACACCTTAGATCCTTTACGGTTATTTGTAGCACATGAGTAACAAAAGAAGAACAAATACAAAGAAAAAGACAATTTTACCCGAGTCTAAAGACTCAGCCTTAGAAAAAATTATTCGTTTGTTGGGTTAATTCTTTTCTTAATCGTATTAGGTATATGAATACAGTAGAGACGAGCTTTACCCCATTTTACAATGGAACGTCTATATCAGTATTCAAGGTAGCATAAACATAGATCCCATGGGAAAATCTATTCTATTTTATTCTTATAAACTATCAAAGTCGACAAAGATTTAGCTAAAAGAACTCGCACTGAGAAATCTATTTTAGTGGAATCTATGGCCGTAGTCACTCTTTCAAGTGCCAAAGCCCTTTGAAATCAAGTCCAACCATTATAGTACATACCTACTATTTGGGACGCGTAACCGTTAGTGATGCTGTATGAACGGTTTTTCCCATGCCATCAAGGTCCAACCATTACAATACCAGACGGAGATATAACCGTTTGTATTAATGCATAACCAGTCTTTGACATACCGTCAAACCAGTAAAATGCCAGACAAGTTTTAGGAAATGACGGTTAGGAAAAAATTGTGATAGCCATTCTTTCCATTTCTGCTCATATGTGACCATCCTTGGCTGAGAAAATACAAAAGTTTCATGTATTTACAGATAGGGTTTTGAAATTTCCACTTTAGGGCTAGGTCTCCAGACATATTCATTTTGATGATGCAATTCTCATCTAGATTACTCATTTTGGAGGTGTTTCTCTTTCTTGTTCAAAACCAAAGTGAATATTTTATGATAATCAATTTTCTTTGGTAACTTTAAACGTGGGGCGATTTACAAACTTGGAATAAGCATAAAAGTCTGACTCTTTTCATGCAAATTTTGGCAACAAAATTCCCAGTGTTTTGAAGTTTTAGTTTTTACTGACACACGCTGCTATACACTTACCGTTGATAACAATGAACTGTTTGATGACAAATAGAACAAAACCTTTTGCAAGTCAAAAATCTCCTTCTGTATTAATTTTTAATAACACAACATTTAAATACTTGAAGAGGTTTAAAGGCATTAGTTGGTAAAGTTATAGTTGGTGAAATACAAAAACAGGTTATAAAAATTATAAATATCATTTTCCATTTCAGACATCTTACGACTGGTGCATGAACACCTCTTTTAATCGATGACGACAACAAGTTTTAAGTGCATCCTAAAAGAGTTTTTCTGATCGCATCTCCTGTTTCTATTTGCGAATAAAAAATCCATGCTCAATACGTAGGCTACGTGTCTAAGCACGAAAAACAAAACAATACACAAATACGCATAAATAAATCATCTTTGTTGCTTTTTGAATACTTTGAGTTTTCAATCAGGTGAGGTATGCCAGAAGCCATGCACAACCTGCCCCCTTGCATGATAAACATTGATGTCATCCATGCAGAACTAAATAATGACGTCAAAAGAATCGATCAGCCGGAGATAATAGACGGGGTTGTCACTTGCCATCCTAGCAGTTAATCACTCGTTTAATGATTTATATTCCTTCCTAGTGACGGCTCTTTCTTGTAGTGACACCTTGTGATTTTTCATTGGTCGTCAGCTCGGATATGTAGACTAGGCTAACCCCATATTGTTTAAAAAACTATGTTTGGACCTTGCGATTTTTATCATTATCAAAACAGAGAAAGGCTGAGGACAGCAGAAGAATTTCAAGGAGGACTGTTCAAGAGTGGTGATTGACCAAGGGTCAAATACCTAAGACTATTTAATAACCACGGATCACTGCAAGAAAAACATCTCTTGCTATAAACAAGGCTGTTAAAAGGGGAAGTGTGAGGGCTTCCAGATCAAGGTCCCTCGAGGATCGTGCCTAGGGGGGAGGGGAGATGGGTGCAATGGCAAAGACTTTTTACACAGTATTATGCTGGTCATTTGATAGTTCACATAAATTTCTTCAGGGGGAAGGGCAACGAGCTTCATATAACCCCAGGCACCAACAGGCATAGGAATGGCTTTATGTAGAAATGCAAACCAGTAAAATTGGTGGTAAGTTACTAAAGGTGGCAGCCCCAAGTAACTTTATACTTTGTCTTTCTATTAAGCCCACTGAATTAGTTCACTGAGATTGCCACACCATTAAACTTGAAAAGATGGTTTGCTCAACTAATTATGTACAGAAATATCTTTTTTGTCTATATACAGAATGTCCACAAAATACAAGTACATGGGGCATTTCACAATTTTATTCATTTGTGGTTTTTTTTTCCTTTCCAATTTGGATGATAGCTTGGTCAAAGACTGTCCGATTGGCCTCTTCGATTCCTGCCCACCTCATGTGCTCCCCCACAAAAAGTTTAGGGTCCTTTGGCTTTGGAAACGTTCCCTCAGAGTTGCAAGCTGCTCAGACAGGTGAGATTAAACCGTCAATCAGAGAAGCAACAGTAACATAAATACATGACAACAGGGAAATCCCATATTTAGGCCTTATCAGACTTTGCAAACACTCTGTATAGTTGACTGTATTTTTGGTTTTAAGGTTTTGCGATGTTCTTATTTCTGTGAACATACGAACCAGATGAGGAAAACTTCACGGACTGGAATGTTTGAAAACAAACACAGAATTCTATTACTGATTCGAACATCCAGAAATTTAGCGATATTTCAATTTGTAATAAAAATTAAGCTTCACAGAGAATTCTTAGATTGGGGACAGGGAAAGGAATACTTCTTACACGCAGTGTTTACTGGTGGGATTGTAAGACACCCAAAGTATGCATTATGACTTGTTCATGAAAGCCGGTCTAAAGGATTTTGTAACTAAAAATGAATCTAAGTCAGTCCAGCTTTTGAAGTTAGAAAACAATCTCTATTCCCATTTCGATTGAATCTTACTATTATATTGGCGTTCTAGTGGACAATTCCGAGGAGCACGGAATAATTAAACAACTAGTCAGAAGAAACATGATAGACAGTTGCAAACAACTCTTCTAATGAAGTGCGAATGCAATGTGACCATAAATAAAGAATTTAACAAAACGTGAATGTAAAAATTTAAAGCAAGACTGTGATCAAATTGGAGGGAAAAGAGAAAAAAAGCCCAAGTTTGGATATCCACTTAAAAAAACATGTTTAAATAGCAACGGGTTTTCTTTTCTAAAATAGAATGTTCTCACCTATTGGCCTTGCAAAGGCTATTATAATTGAGATTAAAAAGGAAGAAGCAATGATGACTATTAAGACAGTGATTGCTTGCTTAGGAGTACACGATGCAATAACTGGCTTCTCGTAAGTAGCTGCTCGATTCGCTGCAGCCTGCCGGTGTTCTCTGTCTCCTAGAATAATACATTTTTTTCACATATATATATACATTTAAATATTACAAAGAAAAATCAATAAAGGAGAGAAAATCTAGCGAATTCAAAAGCAAAAATATCAATCAAATAAAAAGGACAAAAAACATTAGTGGTATTCCTATCATATACATAAAAATAAAAGGAATAGGGAGATTTGTAAAAAAAAGAGTTTATTTTTACAATGATTCAAAATATTTAACTTTTCGGTTAATATTTTTATTCCCAGTGAAAAGTAAATTGCGCTAGAAAGAACTGACCGGTTTCAGAAAATTGAATATTGCGCCTTTCTCTGAAGAAAGGGGCATAAATCTTGAAAAAATCATATCGGTGGCAAATCCAAAACATCAGGAGAATTCATATCGTTTTTAAATCCATTTTGATTTTCAAACCCTCAAGAAGCAACATCCTCCCGCAGCTATTGTATTATATAGTAAGAAAAACCATTTCTGGTATTTATAATGGAGGCTGGAAGCATAGTACCCCTCCAGGGTGGAGAGTCTTCAAGTATTAATCTTGTTCTTCTCGGTCAAAGATAAAAACTATAAAATATTCAGAATGTTGTGAAATTCACCAGCCGAATTTCACCAGACGAACTTTATTAGGCAAGAGAGCCAATTTGTCATAGACTGAGTTCATCAAGCATATTCTCAACTATTGAGTTCACAGTACTTAGTACTCAAATTATCTTACATACCATTTCAATTTTGCCGTTAGCGTACGTAGTTTTGCCTATTTGGTTTACTAAAAACAAAGAGAAAAACATTTTAATTTGTTTGCTGGTATCTTGTAAGTGAAAAACTCACTTCCACCAAAGAAAAAAAAGTATCTACAGTATTTCAGACTTGCTCTCTTCTACTAGACCTGTTAAGAACGCCACATCATCGACTTCATTTTCATGATCTTGATCTTGATATACTCTATTATTCCCTACAGCGGAGGACGGCATGGTCACAACAATAATTAGAAACTGAACTTAAAATAAATCTCAAGTTTCCTAGGAAAATAGAAAGTCGATATAACCTGCTTGCGCAGTCTCCAATACCTAATAAGATCTCGTATCTAACTTGGGAATAATTGCTACTGACAAGTGAAAGAGGGGAGCCTTTTTAAACATCTCGCTTGTTCTCCAACATCATTATATTTGAGAGTTTTCATTATGCCGCCTTTTGATTCTAAGAAAACACTTCAGTGAACAGTATGAGGTACTAATGTTTTCGCTTGAATGTTCAAAAGGGAACTACTCTTTAATAACAGCACCAATGCCAATTATTTTTTCTTTTACAACGATTTATTTTTGCAAAATCGGAAGAACACGGGCATTGCTGCTAGGGAAGAAGGAGTACATTCTCTCAAATTTGGAACTTTGGAAAACAAAAATAACTACAAAAGACTTCGTCACCAACAATTCCCCTCTGGTGGTCCTGAAGGAATTTGGAAGATGGAACATTTGCCTCCTAGATTTTTTGCCTCCCTCTTCCCCCCTAGATTTTCAAAAATAGTTTTTTTTTGGTATTTTCACCGCAAAATGGCTATTTTGTATTTTTACTAAAAAGTTGATTAAAGACAAAATTGCCCCCCCCCTCCCTACATTTTCGTGAATTGGCACCACTGGTTCTCCATAGTATATAACAGGGAAAAATGTATGTTTTTAAAGTAAAAGGTAATTCTAGCAGACAATAAACAGAAATCAACCAAAGGTAGGCTGTAGCCCCTAATATTTTTTTTCAATATTGCAATAGATTTTGCACCTTCTTTGAAACACAAAAAACTTTTGTACTTTTCTAGTCTTCAAAATATAATAGAATCCTGTAGAAGGAATGTACGCGGGGGAAAAGATTTCTAGTGCCTACTAAGTGTTGAAATTTTACGATTCTCTCGATAGTTTTTTAAACTTTTATTTGCTTATTATGTACCTATTTTTGTCTCGGTTTTGAATTGGTACCCCCTACCCCATATAAGTTTATCCGTATGTGTCTGAGCGTTGCAAGCGAGTATATTAAAATTGTCAATGTTTATTTTAATTTTGAGGATTAAATATTTGGACTGATTTTTGACATAACGGATTTCCTGAAAACAAAATTATACTAAAATCATAAATAATATACTAATTAGCATATAGCATATAATTGTTAGAGTACTTTGCGCCAAGAACTATCAAAATACGGGTAGGTAAGAACAATCTTTATATTTAACTTCTAATAATTCTAAAAAAAATTGCGTAGCCCAATAAAACAAAACATACTAAGGTGTTACAAAATAGGACTCGATAATTTGGTTTTCAGCTATCGTCAGCTCTTTTTAGAGCAGAAAATCAATATTTCATGTTTCCCCTAATCAGGAGGCATAGAAACTGAAAAATAGGACACGCGGTTTTTAAGCCACAGCAGGGTCATCAACTGACACAATTCGTCGTGACAAAAGTTTACCGAAGTAGCCCAGAAGCTTCGCCGCCGGGTCCCGGCACTCGGAGTGGGGCAGGCTTCTATAAACAGATTTTCACTGTCGCTTCTCTTCTAAACGCAGACAATTTGAGCCTTTTCTTGATGTCATGACGTCCAAATCGATCTTAAATTAAAAGTGGTGCCTTTTTAAAATTACATATTTTTTATTGGACCCTTGACTTTTGCCTCGGCTTATCTTTTGCCATTATGAAAGACATATCACCGAACCTTTGTTTCTTTCAATTGTTCAGGTGGTGGGGAAAAAACTTCTTTTTCTTCCAACGATTTATCTAGTCCAGGTTTTTGTTTTTCAAAGGTATGGAAGGCAATGATGATCACCTTTGTTTCTTTTAATTGTTCAGATGGTGCGAAAAACACTTCTTCTTTTGCATTGACTTGCCTTTTGTCATTATGAAAGACGTATCGCCGAACCAGTGGCGTATCCAGGATTTTGTTTCGGGCGGGGCCCGTCAATCTACCTTTTTATAGCAGTCATGTGAGCAAGAAAATTATCTATCATAGTGCAAGATTTCAGGCAGGAGGTAGGGGGGGGGGGTAGCTAGGTAAAGAAATTAAAAGTACATACTTGTCATGAGTATTTCTAGTTGTAGACTTTTTTTGTTTGAGAATGGATGACAATATTGGATGACAATAGATGCCAACAAAGTCAGAAATAAAAAAAAAGTTAGAAGCAGTGAGAGTTTCTATTTTGGGTAAGTAGTTGTTTTTGAACTGCCACGAAACGGCAGAATTTAGAAAATATAAAATAAAGAAGTGCATTATTCCTTATATTTGCCTATGTGACCCTTGTTTTAGAGAACCAAATAAATAAAAATAATATTATATCAAAGACAATTGCCCAGAATTTGGTTTCGGAGGGGTGGGGCCTCAGTCTACCTATTATAACAGCCATGAAAGCAAGAAATGTATTGATATTAACATTGTTTACAGAGGATAAAGCATAATTCAAATTTAAAAAACAGAATCAACTGCACTTATAGAAACGAGCAACGAAAGACGACCTGACCTCTCACAGTAATAGCCGCCGGTCTTTTTTGGCTGCAAATCGATCAAAAACTTGGTCAGCATCGACCTGGATATCGTGGTTCAGGGTCATGTGAGCTAGTCCGTTCAGACGCTCCTCGCCCGTGGAGCTCCGCAGATAGGTTTTTAATCACTTAAGACAGCTAAAGCTCCTCTCAGCAGAAGCGGTAGTCACTGGTAATGTCTGAAAAATCGTCAAAAGCCTTCAAATGCATGGGAAAAATCTTGCATTGCATGACGCAAGAGTTGAAGCAACAGTTGATGTTTTCTGAGACTTTCCGAGCCACTTCTGTTTCCAAAGGACTAACTCACATTCGAGTCTATCCCCGTGAAATCCCTTGTAAGCAGCAACAGCGTTCACAAATTCATTAATATTTAATGACTCGTTGTTAGCTGGCAAAAACCTTCAGGTTTTGAAAGATGCCTCCTGATGGCGCAAAAATCTTTGATAAAGTCCTTCAATAAGTGAAGCAAAGTAAGGTTCGAACAATGACTCGCGATAAAAAACCTTGATGGACTCATTATCGTTGATGGACGTTCGGCGGATAGACCTTGGAACAGCCGAAGCCACATTTACCTCTTGTGCAAGTTCATAGGCTTTCTGAATAATTGTTTCAAAATCATTTTGTTTTGACTGCAGTAAAGTATCAGAACATAGCTTAATATGTCAACAGCACTCAACTAAGTCTAAATCTTCGGCTTGCAGCGCCTTAGAGACAGAGAGCATTATGGCACTAACAAACTCTAGCAGAGCCGACGTGAACATAAAACTAAATTCGGTTGCTGCTGAAACCAACGCATTCGCTTTTGAAATAACTTCCGTATCGCACTGTATGCTACCAACTATTTCCTCAAGTACGGAAATAATTGCACAATACAAAGACATAAAAACTAAAATGCAATCGTGACGCTCCACCCATCTCGTTTCGCACAACTTCACAAGCTTTCTCACGGGACTATCAGGGCAAACGACAGCGACCACTTCTACAAACATATTCGTTCTTTTTGGTGAAGATGATAAAAATGATATAATCCGCTGTATAGTAGCAAAGGTTGACCTAACAAGTCCTACCCTACTAGTTTTACATAAAGCCAAATTTAAGCTGTGCAATGCACAGTGGGTGTAGATCACATGCGGATATTTTTTCCTAATTTCTGCCTGTGCATGAGAATAGCAGCCTGACATGTTTCTGGCCCCATCAAAACTAACCCCCACAAATTTCTCCATTTTCAAGCCGAACGCAATGAAGAGAAAACTGTAAAGCAACAGTCAGAAAAACTTTTACTACCGAGTTATTACTAAAAAGCGCTAAGTAAAGCAACCAACTAAAAAAAAAATAACTAGTTTCTCAGATATTTATTGTCTGATTTCACACCGACCTCTGCATTGGTTTGTGGCGACTAACGTAGTCCTACTCGTCGGCCCTAGACCATCACCCGTTTTCTCAGTCACTACTCAGCTTCTCAGAGCTTTCCCTCAGAAGCCACAACAGCGTGGATTTTTTATTGGTGTTATGGAGCCGTCAGAAGTCTTGACAAGACAAAACCTAGAATTCTTCATGTTCGTCACAGGCTCAATAACCCAATTTTTCTCAACTTGGTGTTTCACACAGTGAGCAATCACTGGCACATCTTCAAAGAAGCCATCACTTTCCGAGCCCGATTCAGTGTCAGTCGC
Organism: Artemia sp. Kazakhstan ARC1039; assembly: GCA_029168905.1. Taxonomy (NCBI): domain Eukaryota; kingdom Metazoa; phylum Arthropoda; class Branchiopoda; order Anostraca; family Artemiidae; genus Artemia; species Artemia sp. Kazakhstan ARC1039. The sequence goes on along the minus strand of JAQQPU010011422.1, from coordinate 8,152 downwards.
GGAAGCCTTTTCCTGCTTATCGGACAGAGTATTTTCCTCTGAGTCATTGTCTGAGTCACTGTCGTGAAGTACAGAAAGACGAACATTCGGTACTTGGTGACCGAAAGCAGAAAGTACGTCGTCGGGTATCAAGGCTTTCATTATTCGCTGGCTTTCAATACGAGCTCGCCCTAGCTCGAGCTTGATTTCATCGTCCCCGGGCAAAGAAAAATCGGGACTGACAGATACAACACCAATGGATCTAACTCGCTTGGCCTTGGGCAAGGACAACTGTTCATTAGAATATTGAGCTTCAAAATCCGTTATACTTTCATATCGACGAATTCGATGTAGAAGTTCGAGGAACGAAAAGTTTATTACAGTACTGTAAGTGCTGGTTTGAGACTGCATCTTACTAAAAAAATCTTCACATGGTTGGCTATTCATGTCGGAGAGTTTGAAAAGACGTTCGAGCCCAAGCCGTTTGAATCGACGAATGAGAAGTACTAGGGAATGCATATTTATCTCTAGGCAATGGTAAAGGTTTGTGGTAATAAAATTCTCGTTTCAAAGCATAATGTCCACTTTTTAAGACACAGGATCTCCAATGTCGAACGCAGTAAACAGCACGACCAAGTAAAGATAACCTTTCAAGAGGAGAAAGTTTGCCTTCGTAAAAAACACGCCGTACGCTTTCCATAAGCCAAAGATAAAACTGTGTTCCTTCGCTTCCAGTAACACGCTGTTTCAGGTGTGCCGGAGGCACAGCCGGAGGCACGGAGGAAGGGACACCTGCGACGGTCAGTTATTACCCCCTCGGATGGGGCATCATGTAGTGTGACCTTAACATTAAAGTACCAAGAAAATGCTCTCTACCCAACTGTTCCAAGGCTTCAAAGATTGCCTTTGAATCGTTAAATTACTCATTTTATTACTTATCTCGCTGTTCCTGGACAAAGATCAATTTTGGCAATTAAATCATAATCGGAACATTTTTTCTCTTGCTTTTACTAACGGTCGCAAAAACTCATTTTCCTCGTAAGACTCGTAAAAACTGAAAACAATTAACTTATGTTAATTCAATTATTTGCGTACATGACTTGTTTGGTAGGTCAAAGTTTGCCCTGTTTCTGACTATTGTCAGAATAGTAGTAAACTCCTTACCGTCATTGCTGGTTTTTGCAAGCTTTAAGAAATGCTTAATGCTGGGCTGGCGTCGCTTCATTTTCTTTCTTTCCTCTCACGCGACCTTTCTGGTTCAATGCTTAGCTTACACTGGAATTATAGCACCGTTTGAATGAACTATCGCCTCTTAGTCTGATTCCTTATCGCAATTCCTTCATTGCAGAGAAGCTAGTGCTTATAGCTCCGAGGGTTAAATAGTGAGAAAAATTTCTTGACATCTTGTTTGATTACAGGAGGCGATTGCACGTTTGATGATAAAATAGTGATATAAGCTTGCCGGAGAAAGGGATAGCCATTTAACAAGAAATGAAAAAAGGAACGGGTGTTGCAAATAACTTAAAAGCGTGAATATTTCGGAACTTACTATATTGGCACTTAAAAAAAAGACGAAAAGAAATTTCGGGGGGGGGGGGGGTCGGGCCCCCCCCCCCCCCCCCCCTTGATACGCTACTGCGCCGAACCTTTTGTTTCTTATAATTGTTCAGGTTGTGGGGAAAAAAACTTCTTTTTCTTCCAACGATTTATCCGGTCCATATTTTTGATTTCAAAGGTATGGTCGCTATTGATGACCTTATCCATGTCAAAATCCAAAACCCAATCATCATCGCTATCATTTTCAATTTGTTTGCTTCGTTACACCTCAGCTTATCTTTCTTCATTACGAAATACATATCGCCGAACCTTTGTTTTCTTAACAAAGGTATGATAGGCACTGATGACCTTATCCATGTCAAAATCCCAAACCCAATCATCATCGGTATCATTTTCAATTTTTGGTTCTCGCTTTCCAGGTTGATTTTCATTGACTCGCTGCTCATCATTTTCATTTTTGACAATTTAGCAATGGCCTTTTCTTTAGCTGTCCGTGTGGGCGCTGTCGCAATTGATGGTCCAGATTGTCAAATTTCACATCTTATAACGTTTGACAGTTCAGGTGAAAAAAAAAATCGTTTGACAGTGGTTGAAAAAAATCATTATTTATAATAACTGCAACTGCAAATTTTCGGTTTTTGGTCCTTTTAACAGTCATTAAATTATATAAATAACTGTTGCGTTAACAATCTTATTTATGACATGCATGGCATCATATAAGAAAATACTTACCGGATGCCATATATGATGCCATACGAAATGCTTATATGATGCAATAACATAGTACATGACCCCCCACAGCCCTCAGGGCGAGGGTTGTAAGTTATCCCCTGGGGGCATATAAGGTTTTTATTGAAACGTTGAAACTTCAAAAAGGCTCATTTGTTTGTAAATGGAAAGGGCTAGTGCATTTTTTAATAGTTGAAAGTAATTGGAGAAAGACTAACGCCCCTCTCACTCCCACCATTTTCAAAGACACATCCAATCAAAATTTTTAGATAGCCATTTTGTTTTACGTAGTTGACATACCTTGTAAAATCAAAAGCCTGGACTAGATAAATCGTTGGAAGAAAAAGAAGTTTTTGTCCCATCACCTGAACGATTAAAAGAAACAAAGGTTCGGTGATATGTCTTTCATAATGACAAAAGACAAGCTGAGGCAAAACTTAAAGGTAAAAAAAAAAAATTTACAAATGCACCACTTCTACTTTAAGCTCCATTTGGACGTCATGACATCAAGAAAAGACTCAAATTGTATGTGTTAAGAAGACAAGCGACAGTGAGAATCTGTATATAGAAACCTGCCGCGTGCCCCATACCTTTGTTTAAAAAACAAAGGTTCGACGATATGTATATTTCATAATGAAGAAAGATAAGCCGAGGTGTAACGAACCAAACAAATTGGAAATGATAGCGATGATGATTGGGTTTTGGATTTTGAGATGGATAAGGTCATCAATACCTACCGTAGAATTGAAAATCAAAATACGGACTGGATAAATCATTGGGAAGAAGAAATTTTTCTCCCACCACCAAAACAATTCAAAGAAGCATATTCAATGCTATTGTGTCTGAGTTTGCATCTTTGCTGGTAACTTGGAAAAGTTTCTGAATTATTTTGAGGTCTTTTCCTGTTGTTGTTTACCCTCTAAAGATAGATTTTTTGTCAAGTAGTGTTTGTGCGACCTTCTCCAATTATTAGAATAAGCCCATTTCACTGGATATTTTCACCAGCGTCATCTTTTTTCTCCGGTAGATTGGCACGCCATCTATAGTTTCAATTTTCTATAGTGCCATTTTTAATTCCTTATCGTTAAGAAGCGTACAGGGAACGAGCAGAAGAGGGGAAGGAATCTCCCGCAAGCGACGTATTGTACCCGCCGGTATTAAGTTACCCGTAAATTGTGGGGGACAGTTGAGGGGGTCCTTACACTTCCCTTGTTCCTAGGTTCCTTCGTTCTGTTTGTATTCATTCAGCGCTCGGCGCGTGCACTTGAAATAGATATTCTTGGATAATTTTTAACGTGCCCTACGGATAACGACTTGTGCTTGCTGAAGGACTGATTGTGGAATAGTTACGGCACGTCAGCATGGCTGACTACAGTTATGTTTATGCGCCGGTATTGAACTTTATAGAAACGGCGTTGCGATATCAAGTTAGCGTAACGAAAGATGCAGCTGTGATTACAGCTGTGAAATTTTTTACGAGGGAGATTCTTCGAGAAAACCATGAAAAACTGAACGAGATAGCAGACAGTTTTAGTGAGCAGTATGTGAAAGAAAGGCGTAGTCAAGCTTCGAGAGAAACGCTAGCCAGTGATATGTATGATACTGTGAAACTATTGAGCTCTGTAACTGAGTTTAAGATACGGTACACCATTTGGGAACTATCCGAAGTACCGAAAATTCCATATGACACTTTTACAACCTTGTGTGTGAAAGTTAACGAATGCACGGATAAGATTGACAGTGTTATGGAACAGTGCAAATCTGTGCTTCCATCTCAGGGTGTTTGGCCCCCCCTCCCACAGCCTGCGAAAGCTTTACATCGGGTTTTCATCACCAATGTACCCACCACAGAAATTGACTCCTGTTCTAAGCAGAAGTTGTTTATTGAAAGACATGATAGTGATGGAGGCATAGATCATATACAACAGACCAAGTCCGGTCTGGTTGCTTACATGAAAAGCCCCAAGTCGGCAGCTTCACTCGCCAACTCCCTGAAGTCCTTCCCTGACATAAATGCTTCTTTTCGTGAGGAAAAGTTCTTCGCGATCGCTAAGTTCGTGCCTCTTGCCACAACAGAAGATGATGTTGTCTCTGTTAACCTCAAGCTAGTCAGTGCCAATCGGTTTGGACAATCTGAGACAGTCAAACTTACCTTCAGTGACGCCGACTCCCGAAATGCAGCAATCAAATGTGGGTTATTCATTGGTTATACTCACATCAAAGTCTTGCCATTCAGACAAATTCCCAAGCGGTGCTTCAAGTGTCAGTCATTTGATCATCTTGCTAAAGACTGCACCAGTACCATGCGTTGTTCCAGATGTGCTGGTTCCCATGAGAACAATAGAGAGAGCTCCTGCCGTTCTCAAACAGTGAAATGCGCTTTGTGCCCGGAGCCTAATAATGGTCACACTAGCTTTAGTTTGCAGTGTCCAGCAGTTCAACAAGCAATACAGAAAGCTTATCCTCAAACCCGAAAATGAACGAACTATCTATATTTTGCCGCAATGTTTACGGCCATAATGCTGCCAAACTGGACTATGTCAAGAACTTGTGCATAGCACATAACATTGTTTGCGTCCAAGAACACTTGTTAACTACCGATAACTTTGGGCTTATTCAGTCAATTCCTGATAAATCTGTGCAAATTCATGAGGCTAAGCGCTCCAGTGCAAGGGGCCGCCCTAGTGGTGGACTTGCGATATTCGTTGACGACAGTATCGACTGTCGTAAACTTGAGTCATGCGATTTCTACCTAGCAGTCGAGTTCCCTGGCCCCAGTGCTTTCACGCTGGTCAATGTCTACCTACCAACTAACATGAACACGGATCTCAGTGAAAAACGGTATGCCGAGACTTGCGGTCGACTCGTAAGACTGCTCCGCAAACTGGGGAATTCGCGGATTTTAGTCTGCGGTGACTTCCAGTGTGACCCTCTCTTGAAAGGAAAGTTACAAGACGTTCTTATGACATGTATTCCGACTGAATGTACTCTTTACACTAAAGATCAAAACTTTACGTTCATTCACAACTCAGGAAGCACAAGCAATATTGATCACGTCTTTTTAAACTTGACTATCCCCTCGCCTATACAGGTGGATTCAGAGCATACAGCAAGTGACCATCTCAGTCTCAAATTCCGTGTTCCTTTTAGTCGTGTAGTGAAATCAAGAAATCGAGGTTACATAGAAAGACGCGAGTGGAAAAAGATTAATATTGATCTGTATCAGTCGACGTGTGACGAAATTGTGGGCAAAATAAAAGTTCCATTTCAGCTTCTGGTCAATGGGTGTGATGAAAAAATCACACTCAACACATATTGTGCTGAAATCACCCACGCGCTAAAAGTTGCTGAGTCTGCATCTGTACATAGTGCAGTTATTAAGAAAGGTACTAGGAAAAGGGGATGGAGCGACCATCCTTACGTGAATCATGCTAAAAGGAGGTCTAAGATTTGGTACTCAGTGTGGCGCGAATCCGGCAAGCCTAGGTCAGGTACTGTTTTCAATCTCTTTCGTAAAACAAAAAGAGAATAAAAAGCATGTGTGGATGAGCTTAAAGTGGAGGAAGCAGAAACTGCTTCGAAAGAGGCTATCCGCGACCCGCAAAATATGTGGAAAAAGTTTTCAAGTAGTAGAGTGCAGCCAAAGCATTGTGCCACAGTACCTGAAGAACAGTGGTTAGAACATTATTCGAAGGTTTTCGGGTCAAAAATATTCCTTTGGAAAAAGAATATGATGAATCGTTAAAATTACGTCTTGATTCACTTCTGAAACAGAGAAATTATTTTGTGATTTTTAAAAATAATGTTTCAAGGGCTGTTGGCCAGTTAAAGGGTAACAAGGCTCCCGGTCTTGATAGTGTTAGTGGTAATCATCTACGCAATGGTTCCCCGCTTTTGCTTCAGCATCTGCAACTACTCTTTCAGATGTGTATAGATAGTGCGACCGTTCCTAACTCGTTCTGTACCGGGGTTGTTACAAATATCCTCAAGAAAGGAAAAAACGCGAATGAGTGTGGAGGCTATAGGCCTATTACTGTCTCAAGTACGCTGAGCAAAGTGTTGGAAAGATTGAATCTTAGCGAAATTGTATCGAAATGTGTTATAGACCACAGACAGTTTGGATTTCTAAAATATCTCAGCTGTGCTTTTGCCCATAGACTTCTAAAGCGTATTCTTGCTAAGGCTGAACTACTTGGGTTGTCCGTGTATGTATGTAGTGTCGATATTTCTGCTGCATTTGACTCAGTTATCCAGTCCGCCGTCTTCCAGACCCTGCTAGATGCTGGCGTGAACACCCATATAGTAGCTATGTTATCCTATTGGTACTCTAATAGCTATATAAGAGTGAAACTCGGACTTGAAAGACTTAGTGCGCCAGTTAAACTAAATAGAGGGCTTCGACAAGGCTCAGTTCTAAGTCCGATATTATTTAACACTTTGACTTCTAAGGTTACAAAACAAATCTCTGGTGGGCTTAGCCTTGATCTTTGTGATCTGAGTCTAATAAGCTATGCCGATGATTTACTTATGTTGAGTTTTTCTCTGAGTCTATTGCAGGATAATTTAGATAAGCTTGTATCTGGCTATAGAGCTATTGGTCTGCAAGTTAATGGTAAGAAAACTGAATTTCTGGTTTTCAACTCAACGAAACGGGATTCACCAGAACCAACTGTTTCAGTAGATAGCGCTACTATTGCACCGTCTTCGTCGCTTAAATACTTAGGTCTTCTGTACGGTCGAGATAATAAAGCAACTAGAATTCTTTGCCTTGACACCCTTATGTCAAACCTACGAATTAGTTATGCTAAACTGGCCCCCCTTAAGTATTCATACAATCGGCAAATTCTGGCGAGGCTATATAGAGCGGTGGCACTCCCACATATTCTTTACCTGTCCCCTGTATGGGAACGGTTTACGGAAACAGAGCGACTAAAGGCTAGATCTGCGTTCTGTAAATATTTAAAATTTCTGTTAGGAGTACCGCTGTTCGAGAGAAATACATTTCACTTGGACAAGTATCTTATTCCAGAGCCTCGTGAAGTTGTGGTAATGCAGGAAACCAATGCTAGAAAAGGTGCACTGGAGCACCTTTACGATTTCCTTCCGTTGCACGTCATGTACGAGCTGTGAATGTATATAGTGTATATAATCTAATCGTTTATTTTTGAAGTAATGTTTTTTTCCCCTTACTCCGCCATGTTTTTGTTGTTGGTGGGCTAAAATAAACTATCTATCTATCTATATGTCTTTCACAATGACAAAAGACAAGCCGGGGCAAAAGTTAAAGGTCAAATAAAAAAATGTAATTATACAAAGGCACTACTTCTAATTTATGGTCCATTTGGACGTCACGACATGAAGAAAAGGTTCAAATTGTCTGCGTTTAGAAGACAAGTGAAAGCAAGAATCATAGAAAGCACGATAGTGCTGCCTAAGTAGTGAACCATGTGGGCACAATGTATAATTTTTTTTCTTTCTTCTCCATACCTGGGCACTTCGTATAGAAGGAATTGTCGTAGAAACTTCGAAAAGGGTTCATTTGATTGGAAATTGGAGTGGCTAGTGCCCTTTTTAATAGTCGAAAGTGATTGGAAAGCAACTAGCCCCCCCTCACGCCCATCATTCCCCCAAACACATCCAATTAAAATTTTAAGATAGCCATTTTGTTCAGCGTAGTTGATTTCCCGATAGAAAAATATCTTTTTGAGGAGGACACTTCCCCAAAACCCTCGGGGCAAGGGTGTTAAATTATGCCCTGCGGGCATAAAAGATTTTTTATAAAAGGCGTTGTCGTAGAAACTTAAAAAAAGGCTCATTCGATAGCAAATTCAAAGGGCTAGTGCCCTTTTTAATAGTCGAAAGTGATTGGAGGGCAACTAACCCCCCC
>JAQQPU010011421.1:12965-28001 GCA_029168905.1 Artemia sp. Kazakhstan ARC1039 | reverse complement strand
TAAAATCTCGACAAAATGGGGAGGGATTGAAAAGGATGCGTTCGCGTCATTCACTCATCAGTCTCCACCCAGGCAGGAAGCAAAGGACATCAACAAGAACTTTGAGAAATAAAACAACGAAGGCCAATAAGAAGAAAAAGATTGTTAGATCAAAGAAGGATTTCTTCTCTTAAGATGACTTATCTCCCCCACAAGGAATCATATCCATCAATCAGTTCCTCATTGAATCTATTCAATGCTGAAAATGTTGATGTCAGTGTCAAGTATGGCTACTATGAACAATTTCACCCCCAACAACCCCTCTCGGAGAATATACACTTTCAAATATTTTCCAATGAAGACTATTTCATTGATTTGTCGTCAACATTTATTGATTTAAATGTTGTGGTGAAGAAAAAGTCAGATAATACAACTCCAAATGCCGGCGATGGTCTCTCCTATGAAAACTGTATTCTACACAACCTATTCAAACAAATTAATGTATTTATTAATGGAACATTAGTGAGCACTAGCAATAATTTATCAAACTATGCAAGCTACATACAATTTATGATGATGACGCCAAAGGCGTACAAGGAGATGAGAGGACAATCATTGGGCTATGAATATCGAACAGGTGTTGATACTGACGGTGAGTTGACTACTGCAGTGGCCCAGGAGTATCATCTAGTTGGAAAATTAAATCATGAGATATTCAATATATCCCAATGGCTACCCCCCAATGTCAAGATTGACATAAAGTTACAGAGGGCACCATCGAATTTCATTTTGAGAAAAACACTTCCTGCAGCACCCGATGCAAATGTCATTATCACATCGGCAATTCTCCTAGTCCGAAAACAACAAGTTATGAGCTCTGTTGCATTGGCAGTGGAAAAGCAAAGAGCCAATGGCAACAACATTAAACTTCTTGTCCCCCATACAATCACCAATCAACGTCACATTGCCACCGGTTCTCGTAGCTATAGCGATTCATCATTTATCAATGGAGAAATCCCATCAAAATTGGCTTTGCCCTTTGTGAAGAGTGGCAGTGCCGTTGGATCCTGAACTGAATCCCCCCATGATTTTAATTTTTTCGGTCTATCTAGCCTTGTGTGCAAAGTGAATGGTATTCCACTGTACACTCTATCATTTGACAAAAAATCCTATAGAACTCTGTACGAGTTGACCATGCAATCCCTAGATCATGACTCTCAACTATTTGAAAATGGAATAACCGATTCAATGTTTTCAAAAAATCATGGGGTTATTGTTTTGGACCTGTCAGGCACACAGGATATGAGTATAGTACGAACTGGGAATGTACGTTTAAAGTGTACATTTGCCAATGCTCTGACTGAGAGTATCACGCTAATATCACTGAGTCAATTTGAGACCTATTGGGAAATCACACCCGACGGCAGTGTTCTACTAGACCTTGCACCATGAACACAAATCAAATAATCAATGTATTTAGTATGGATCCATACATGTCCCAGTAAAAGTCATATTGCATACCTTCGGACTTCATTGAAAAAATTCCAAGTGTTAACAATACCCTAATCATTGTTAAAAGCAGTCCATCGACTTTGAAGACCGGTCATTTGCTATGCATCTTTCAAACAGCGAAGAATGTTGAATTTTTTGATCCTCTTGGCCTATTGTATAAATTCTACACGCCATACATCAGCAACTTTATTGAAAGCAGTGGGAAAACCATTATTCAAAATCAACGAAGAGTACAGGATTTAACGACTATGACATGTGGCTTTCATGCACTACTATTTTTCATGTTCAGATGTCGTGGCTATACCTACAAGCAGTTTCTCAACATCTACGTTGACTTACCTCGATTGAACGACTTTCTAGTGGAGAATATACTTACAAGTGTATTTAATATTGATTTTAGTGCCCTAAGAATAAAATGTTCTAAAGATGTATGTGAAATTGTTTATTAATAAAAAAAAATTACATACATGATAAAACGACTTTTATACACTTTAGATTTCATCCACTACTAGGTATTTGTCGACAACAACTAGTGCAGGTAGATTATCTGAATTCACAGTGTACTGATCCTGATGTACTGCAATGTCAGGGTCACATTTTCTACAGTAGAGTTTGACTTCACTCTTGTCATATCTCTTTGTATAGTCAATGATACTATTCTCATTCATTCTATAGAATTCACATGTTTCAATTTGCGTATTTGAAGCAATTTCATAAACAGTTTCCTCAAGTGTCGAGTCACATTCCGTCACAGCCAAATAAAAATCAGTGGGCTTATAATCAAAACACCCATTGTCTTCACAACAATGACGTAGAAACCATATTCTTTTGTTGTTCCAACAGTTGAATCGCTGACCTGGTTCCTCCTCCCAGAACAATCTAAAACCACGACGATGCCAATCTCGTAGCAGTAAACTAAAATCACGGTTAGGATTCTTTCCAATCATACCGGGATATGTATTCTCCCACTGCTTACATTTATCATAATGACAATTGGAGCATAGATAACCTCTAGGATGAGAGTCACACACCTCTTCAAGACAGGAATTACAACCTTTAATTTGTACAGCGTATCCTCTATGCAATTTACATGGGTTGCATAATCTACACTTTTCATCATGCTCATCAATCATTGTTCAGTTCTCACATGATGACCAGCTGCCCAGTGAGTACATACATAGTGGACATGTATGGAACATTTTGTCATGTGTTGACACTCTCACTGCCACAATGAAACTGAGCTAGCAACAACAAAAATTGTCTGAGATAGAGAGAGAGAGAGGAGTAAATCATCCTTGAGCACCATCTTTCTCATGAAAAAAAAGTCCTAAATTTCTAAACTAATGTTTAAAAGCATATCCACAATATCATTTTGCCGTGTCGTGATCAATATATCAATAAATTGTGTAAATGCATTTGGACCACGACGTAGAAGCTTCATACAATAGTCAAATGATTGAGAATCAGTTTTCATTATATCGACAAGCATTCCCCGAGAAAATATCTTCCTTTGAATAGACAACTCTAGAAAATTGTCATCTAGAATCAAACGTTTTTCCATAAGAACTAGATTCCTCATGATTCGATCTTTCTCGAATCTTTCCATTTTTTAGAGTCCTAACTCTCTCACAACCAACTTAAGACTAACCAGAATTTTTTTTCTACTCTAAAAAATATACGCTAGTCTACTATAGAAAGAAAAAAATACCATTGATTTAGAAACAATTTTATTGAACATAATTACAATAATAATATTCACTGATGCATTTTGTTCTCATCAATATATTTCGATAGGACATCTAATGCTGACCGAAGTTTATTTATATGGAGAATATTCACTTTTCCAGCAAAACATAGCTGCTCCTCCTGCTTAAATTTGCTTAATGATATCACGTATCTGGCATACATAGTGTCCCATTCAAGACATAGTCTACAACCAGCGGTTATTACCACAGCCACATTGGGTACTCGTGCATCACTGCTGCTGTTGTCGGCTCCATCATTAATCTCCAATAATGTAAATGCACCACTCATTTTTTCCTCTACTAATATCCACGAAAATAAACTATTCTCTTTGAATTCAATTCTCTTACTAATATGAATTGTAAAGAAAACTATTCCTTTTATTCAAATCCCAATCACAAATTAAGTTATACTCACTCTCTTTGAAAAGGTGTAATGCCCTGTAGAAATGTTTACCTATATGCATGGGGATAGTCACTCTCTTTGAAAAACCAAACCAGACTATACCCATCAAACCAGATTATACTCATCAAACCAGATTATACCCACCAAACCAGATTATACCTACCAGAAACCTGTTTGGTACAGGGGCGCATTAGAATTCCATATGTGGTTACTACTAATACTTTCTGAAAGGACTAGATAATTTTGAGTCAGATGAGGACAAATGCATTTTAATAAGATATTACAAATTGCTAAGTTCAGAAATACCACTTTCAACTAAAATAAAAGAAAACATCCTTTATGTAAGGGTTCGAAATGAAATTGAGAAAAAACAGCTTTCCTGGCTAAGTACGTCAATTGGCTGGATTGATATGATTGATGTTTAGTATAAAAGATACAATATTTGGAACAGAGGGCATACTAATCTATTTGTCGCGCCTACTTCTGTCCATTTATTTTTGGGAATACCTATGAAGATAATAAGTGTTTAAGTATCTTATTGTATTGTACTTTACTATATGTGTTATTATACTTGTTTATTCTCTTGGACAACTAGTCACATATTATGCTCAACCTCTCTACACTGCATTATTAAATTTTCTCGTTAACTTCCAAAACGCACGTTCAAGAAAATTAGTCCGGCCGACCCTAAGGAAACACTACCTAGTTTTAATCATCATAGGACCTTAACTATACCCCCCCCCCTCCAACAACGTTTTAAGATTTATTTATTCATTTATATTAGTACCTGTTGTAAGTTTTTTTGCTATGATTGTTTTTTTAATTTCTGTTCGTTTTGGGTTTAATTTATTCTTAAATAGTAATTTTTGGTATTCTTTAGTTTGAGTTATTTTAGTTTTCTTTTTATTCTGAGCTTAAGTTTAATATGGCCTTTGCTTTTCTTTAGAAAACTTCTTTTTCGGAAAGTTTTTTTAATTAATTTATGTTCGTTTTTGATTGCCATAGTTTCAAGTTTTTCAAAATTTCCTATTTAAAAATAGTTTTTATTCCAAAATAAATTAACAGTTTTGACTAATAAAATAAAACTGAATATTTGGTATATAATGATATTAATTGTTGAAAGCTCAACAGCTCAAGATTTTGTTTCACCCGGGGCCGAATTTAAAGCTTTGATGCTTCTAGACCCAAGCGTTTTTGCCGCTCCGTATTTGCAAGATTTTCGGAAAAATCTTCAAAACTTTGGGAATAGTGAAAGCCACAGGGCATAGTGCGCCTGTTGGTAAATCCTGGTCTGGTTTAACTGAAAATTTCATTTTAGTTTCAATGTTGTAACAAGTACAAAACAGAATATTTTCAATATAATTCGTTTTAATAAAGCACCAAATACGCAGTAGGCGTTATGCTTTTATCGTCAGGGATATTGGCAGTAGCCATTCTCTTGTTTGTAGTTAAGAAGTTTTGGAGAGAGCTCATAAAATTAAACTGAATACCCACGTTTTGTGGAATAGAATATCGTTAATTTTTTCGGTTAGGAGGGGGCATGGAGGAAAGGCAATGTGTCAGCCCCCATGATTTTTTGAATAAAATATCGTTAATAATTTTTTTTTGTTTGGGGGGGGGGGTCTGGCCATGGAGGAAGACTTACTTACTTACTTACTTAGACTTAATTGTTCCCATGCCGTCTGGCGCATAAGGCGATAGCGATGCCTCTCCACGACGACCTCTGAAGAGCTTGAGACCACAGGTCTTCCAAAGATGTCCTCGCCAAAGTGGCCTCTTTCTGTAGGGATTAGCCAAGCGTCGTCCTCTGTCGTCCACGTCTTCCTATGCCGGGGGGACCCAGCACCGAACATGATGGGGGAGCCTGCCATCACCCAAACGGACCATATGATACCAATATTGTCATCTACTACTTAGGATTTTTTCAACTATTAACGGTTGTTTAGTCCTTTCACGTATGGGCGGCGTAATTCTTTCGGACCAGTGGATACCCAGGATGCGCCAAAGACAGTTATTTTCGAAACATTGTGTTCGTTTCTCAAGCTGTTTTGTCAGTGCCCATTGCTCCCATCCATAAGTCAGTATAGAGAGGACATTGCTGTTTAGGAGTCGGAGTTTGAGCTTCAGAGAGTACGCAGTATTTCTCAAAACTATTCTTAATTTGGTAAAAGCATTGCCTGCACAAGCGATGCGTGTAGTAATTTCACGTTCGAGTTTTCCGTCAGATTTGATGAGGCTTCCCAGAAACTTAAATTCTGTAACCTCATCTAGCTCATCTAAACCGACAACCAGTGGCCTGGCTGGGGTTGTATTTACGTTGTTACGCATAACCTTCGTCTTTTGAGTACTAGTGGACAATCCAACTCGCAAACCTTTGTTCGAGAGCTCGGTGATGTTCTGTTGCAGTTGCAGGTCTACTCTTAGATGAGAGAGGAGCGCTATGTCATCAGCAAAATCAACATTAAAGACACATGCACCTCTTATTCAACTGTATTCCTCCAAAAAAATAACAGGACCGCAGTTCATAGTCAATGAGAATCGTGAAGAGTACATGAGAGAGGATACAACCTTGTCCTACACCATAATTGATCTGGAACCATTCCGTCAGGTTTCCATCGTCGGTTCGTATGGCGGCTAGCTGGTCATTATATAAAGCAACAATAATACTAATAATCTCGTCTGGAAGTCCTGAATGTCGTAGTATTCTCCGTAATGCTTCCCTATATACTGAATCGAACGCCTTTAAGAAATCAATAAACGCTGTTAATATTCCGGTTTGCCACTCGTTCGATTCCTCAATTAGAATTCTTAGGCTGGATATCAGATCAGCACAAGATCTTCCTGACTGAAAATCGTGTTGCTCATCTTTCAAGATCTAGTCAACTCTCGACTGAATATGATTCAGGAGTATTTGACAGAGAACTATACTTCCTATAGACTGAATTGTTGCAATCCATGGTACGGTACGACCTTTCTTAAAAAGTTTTATAATGACTCCTTTCTTCCAATCAGTTGGGACACTCTCTGTTTCCAAAATTTGATTCAAAGTTTCGTAGAGAGGCTTCGTCAAGACCGAGGCACCATATTTCAATAATTCAGGTTGTACGCCATCAATTCCGGCAGCTTTGCCGTTTCTCAGGTTTCGTAGTACGGTTTTCAATTCCAATGGAGAGTGGGGCTGGGGTAAAGAGGGCCAGCCCTCCGATCACTTTTGACTCTTAAAAAGGGCACTAAAAATCTCGATTTATTGTCAAATGAGCCCCTCTGAAGTTTATACTACCATCCCTTCCATAAAATCTTATATGCTCCGGGGCATAACTTACACCACTTGCCCCCGGGTTTTGAAGGGAGCTATGTTATCCCTATGGTTTTTGTTATGTGATTTTTGGTCAATTTTGAACAAAATGGCTATATAAATAATTCTATCCGACGCATTTAGGGGAAAAGAGGTTTGGTGGGGAGTGGGGGTGGGGCTGGTTGCCAGCGAATCACTTTTGACTATTAAAAAGGCAACTAGAACTTTGACTCTTTAATCGTTTGAGTCTCCTTCGAAACTTATACGACCAGCTCTTCCATAAAACCTTATATACCCCTGGGGCACAAGTAGAAAGGCCTTATTGACTCCCGGGCCACACCCCTGCTGCCATCTACAATTTAGTATAACTCCGTACGAACACCAAATATGGGCATGGAATCCCCAGGGAGAATGATTGCATAATCGAAGTGTGTCAATGACCTCTTTTTCCCAGATCGATTTATTTGTTGTTGTTGTTTTGGCCAAGTGCACGCTCGGGGCAAATGTTAAGATCCAGGAATAGGAAACAGGATCACGTGTTTCCTTCTCAGCCAATCAGAGACTCGGTTACATCTCCTTTCTAGACCAATTAGAGGCTCGCTTACATATGATTTTCCCTTTGCATACCAATTCGCCCTTGAGATTTCGTATATAACGGACATGCATTGTGATTAAATTATCAGAAAGTATTGTGACACAGTTGAAAGAACAAGAATGGATATTATTGATGAGCTTGAAGCCTTGGCAGCCACAATTAGCAATGTGAGTTCTGTTTTAGTACATTTTCATTTTTTATTTTCAAAATAAGGTTACTTTACTTGGTCATCCTCCAGTATATCTAAGTCCCCCCTCCCCCACAATACAAACTCCAGCATAATATCTTTATACTCACTAGAAAACATAAAATATGTTCTTTTTACCACATAACCCCACCTCAAAACCCTCCACTGTTTTTACAAGTATAATTCTTCCAATAGAAATAAATTTATTCTTTCTGTAAACCTATCTAAAAGCGACCACTGACTTCTGTCAATCCCTGAGCCATTAAGCCGCTAAATTGACAAAACATTTCCGCAAGATTATAATTAGCTGACACCCCCACAATTGCACTTCCTACATGTCAATCCTTACATTAGCGGTTTGGCCAAAGGTTCCACAGATCAAAAAGGATTGTTTTTCCAGTCAAATTAAAAACACTTTCACGCAGAAAGAGATTGCTGTTTATTAAGCTTGTGGATTCACAACCTGTATGGAAGTAGGGAAACGAGTTATTTTCAAATTAAGGTCTAACAATATATTTAGGACATTATATAAAAGGGGGAGGGAGGGGGCAATGCCTCGCTTCTAACAGCTTCGTTGTAAGGTGAAAACAAACTGTTTCTTCGCACGAAAACTAAGGGGGGATTCGTTGTGTAGACATGTACACCCTTTGACAAGAAAACTAAAGTGTAAATATATGCGTTGCGTCTCTAGGCATGTTTTTAATTTTTTTCAAGCTTTCTTTCGATAAAGTTTCTTTTATATTCCCAAGAGGGGGCGTGAAAACTATGGTTTTTAACTTTGATATGCAAGGCTAGAAAGAAAAGTCTTTAGGAGTTGCATGAAGCTTATATTATGCGTAAATTGAATAGCATTTTTAACTTATAATCACAAATTTTAGGCATATAAGCTGTGTGTTAACAATCTTTTTTATCTTATTTAAAGCCTATAGACTGGAACATTTAATTTTTTTTCTAAATGGTAAAAATAGAAACATTGATTTCTATCCTAAGGCTATAGACTACTGATTGTCAAGATTTATTTTTCCACAAGTTGTGTAATAAAAACGTTTGATTTCTAAGCCTAGTATATTTCTCGCGAAATTCTACTTTTTGCTTTGCTGAAAAGGGGGGAGGGGGCTTCTTTGCGATAAATGCCTTCTAGACAAAATTATGGTTAGGTTATGAGTACTAATTTTTCTTCTGTAAAAAAGGGGGAAATTATTTTCCATACTAAATTTTTTCTTCTTTTAAGGCCAATTGTGAAGAATGTATTGTCTCCCCTCCATCTAAGAGAGCAAGAGAGGGTGAGGCAGCCTCAATGCAGCCTGGCAGAAAACTAAAGAGAGAGTGCGCGGATAACTACAATGCCGAATCCCCACCTATGCAAGATCATGAAATAGCAGGCCCGTCACCCCCTTATCATACATTGTCGAGGGTCTTAGGAGCTGCCCCGTCTATACAAGATCATGAGGTTGCCCTCCAACTTGCGCTACCCGGACCATCTGGCACACAAGTGCAGCCGGGATATAAAAATGTAAGCATTTTTACCTCTAGTTATAGAAATATATATCTGTTTCTGCCAATGTTTTTTTTTAGTCTTTTCTTTTCACTATTTTTCAACACTGTAAAAGTGTATCTCAGAGATATTAAAATATTAACCCCCCGCCCCCAACCATTGTTTTAAATTTCTCTGTCCCCCCCTCCCTCAGAGATATCTAAATATAATGTAATTTTTTTTGCATGTCAAAGAAACCACTCTCTTTTTCTAATCTTTCCAATTTTCTCTGGCCCCACTGTTGCTATCTCTTCGCTATCTCATAATAATATTTTTAGGTTATTTCTAGTTTACTGCTATCTCACCGGTTGAAACTCAAAATGCTATTTTTCGCTAGAATATTATAGTTTTAAGGGGGGCCTAGATGTAAACCTTTCATTTCATCACAGTAAAAGCGTGTCAGAGATATTAAAGGACATTGTTCCCCCTTTTAAATCAGATCAATTATCGTATACATTCAGACAGCTGAATTCTCGTAGTGAAGCCGAAAAGGGACACTATATCCCGGACATAATTTCCTCATAGAAAATTCTTTACGTTATAAACACAATTCTCTATCTGAAAGAGATAGTGGCTATCAAGTAAAGACCGCGGTTTTTTCAAAAGCTGATTAGTTTCTACCTTTTCTTCCATCTTTTAGGACTTTTCTTTTCGCTTTTTTTTTCAACACTGTAAAATTATGTCATAGATTTTAAAAGATGTTTTCCCCCCACTCAATTTGAAGGACAGAGATTATCCCATTTATCTATTGCACATATGGATTCTAATTTGCGGAATATTTTTGACAGCTTTCAACCTTACAACTTGCCAAGATTTTAGGGGAGACATTCAATAAGAGTTAACGGTTCCCATTTAATTGTATTTTTCCTGAATATCTTGGAACAGAACAGACGAGATTACAAAAATTAAGCTCATGAGTTCACAACCTGTAGGGAATTAGAGAAACGACTTATTTTCAAATTATGGTCTAACAATATTTTTAGGACATTGCTGAAAGGGGGGAGGGGGACATGCCTGAATTCTATCACCATCATTGTAAAGTGAAAAAACAAAAAAACTGTTTCTTCACGTGAAAAGCTGTGGGGCTGGAATTTCTAAGAAAAAGATAGCTTTTTCCGCCGCGGGACCCGGGAAGAATGGCGGTCACTATGGCAATGGCAACCGGGAAGTGCTGTGGGGCCCGGGAAGCGCCACGGGAAGCGCTGCGGTGGCCTGCTGGGCCGGCTCGGAGGGGAGCATTAAATAGTGGAAATTGGGAGGGGAGTTGTTTGAACAAAATCAAATTGTCTTCTATGTAAAGCGTTTTAGATTGTAAATATCTTATATTAAGCTGGAAATTGGAACTTTCAGAATATCTGGAGAGGGAACAGTGAATTAACCAAATGCTACTATGTGCATACTGCTACTACTACTAAGCGCGTTTTAAATAATACGTAAATAATAATCCAGATTTAAAAAATAGGGTGATTTGAACACTTTGAAAATAAGCTATTTTTCATTTATATGTTGCATTGGTACCATATTCCATGTCACCGTCCTCATCAGTTGGAGAAGGAGAGGCCGCATCTGTGGACTTCCACAGCAATTCACCATGGAGTGGTAATTCAATGGAAATTCCAGATAATATTGAAGATTTTTTAACTGATTTTTTAAATGTAGATTATAGCGCATTTGAGCAGGGGGACTTACCTTTGCTAAGTCCAAACACCTTACAGGTTTTAAATGATTTTACAAATGAATTAACTGGGAACCCTCCCCCCCACTGATAACCTACTTCCACTTGAAACAACTGAAGTGGATTCCCATACCCCAAATATTAAACAATGTGGAGGGGGTGTTGATAATATACAAGAGGGGGAGGGGGTTAATGTCCAATTTACAACTTTTCCCGAATTTCAATTATCTAATACAATTAATACAATAATTATCTAATACATTAAATGCAATAGTTGTCTACGCTGCAACTTTTGGGGATCCGTTTAATTCACTTATGGGGGAAAATTTTGTGTTTGGCCCCGTAGAAATTGTGCATGACTTTGTAGATAGAATTCGTGCACTGCTGGAGAACCAAATTCAATTATGGGGAGGGGGGAGGGATTCAATTAAGGTTTCTATTGTTTTAAAGGTGTTTTATTTAAATGAGGGGAAAAGTGAAGTTTACCACCATTATATACACTCCGAGATGCGTTTGATCTATCCGAATTTAGAAAATTTTGAGGGTGTTTTTTGCGAGTGGGTAGGTCATATTATTGCGCATCTTGAGAACTTTAACGAAAATGGGAGGGGCTGTGAGGTTCTTTATGTTGAAAATTTAAGTGTGAATATTTGTAAATTTAAGAAAGATTTTATTTTAAGAGGGGGCGGCGGGTCTGATAGGGATACAGTTTTAAATTATAATCCAGATTTAGTAGGTTGTCGTGGTGTCCAGCGGATCTGTTTTGAAACAGCTCAAAAATGTTTCAAGTATGCTTTCCTCAAATCAGCTTTCCGACCATTGAAACATGACGCTACCAAGACGAATTTAGATCACTGGGCTGTACATGGGAAGGAGGGGTCCAATTTTCCCACTGTAGATTTCTCTTGTTTAGAAGGAAAATACCCAGTAACCCTAAGATCTATTGATATTTTTGAAAGGGCTAATGCCCATTTAAATATTGGCGCTACCGTGGTTCAGTATGAAACTGAATTTGAAGATGGGGTTCGTTCAAAAAAGAAGGGGGTGGTTTTCCCAGTAAGGGGCCCGTCAATTGATTTGGTCAAATACTGGGTTTGGTTGTTGTATACACTACCATCTAGTGACCTTGCCAATTCAATTGGCCATTTTAATCAAATCACAGACATCAGTAGAGTTCTGGGGGAGGGTAAGAAAAGGGGGGAATGTTTCTACTGTCCGACATGCCTCTCTTGATTCCGTAGTGATATAAAACTACGGGATCATATGAAGCACTGTAGACGGCATGTTTACCAGACAGTGGAAACTGTATCAGGGGATAGGGCCATTTTACACTTCAAAAATTTTTAAAACACCCTCATCCAGTGCGACAAAATATCTTTGGACTGTGAAGCTAAGCTGGTGGAGGTGAACGATCCTCGATTTCCAAACCGAATCAAAGAACATCAAGCTATTGCAGTGTCCTATGCCCATGCCCAAAGAGACAGTTCTAACACCATGCGGTTGTTAGAAATAGTAGAGATATTGGATGAGGGGGAATTCATGATCAAGGCACTGACTAAATTAATTGGCACAGCTAATGGCGCTATTTCTCGTTTGAGAAATACGCAATATCCTATGGTGTTGTCTGCAGAGGATCGTCTCGCGATTAAAAATCAAAAAATATGTTGGGTTTGTAAGGGGGAGTTTGTAGAGGGGGATAAGGGACTAAAGGGACTAGAGGGGGGAGGGGGAAAGTAAGAGATCATAATCACTTGTGGCAGGAAATATCCTCTGGGGGTAGTAATTTGAGAGGGGTAGCGCATCAATCGTGTAACTTAAATGTTAGCCAGCAGTTTTTTATCCCTGTTTTTATCCACAATGCAAATTATGATTTAAAATCTATTTTACCGGCAATGGCACGTATGCACAGGGAGGGAGGGGGAGTAGACAGTCCATGAGTAAATAATTCATTTACCTATAACATTATTCCCAAGTCGGCCGAGAAGTTGTTGCTTCTCGAGCTGAAATGGCAGGTCGTAAATAATGGGCATACGTGTTGGAATAAAATCAGGTTTTTAGATTCTTTTAGTTTTTTCCCCAAGGCATTGAGTCAGTTGATTCAAGTGAAGAAAAGGGACAATTTTGATAGCTTTCCCTTGCTTAAACAGCACTTTCTAGACAGTGAAATGTATGACCTATTGACCTGCAAAGGTGTATACGCATACGACTATTACTGTTCTGGCGCTCGCTTAAGCGAGGTGAAACTACCTCCAATTGAAGCTTTTTACAATTCACTGACCAACATTGAATGCACAGCCGAGGACTATGAGTTTGCCAAGAAGGTGTGGGCTAAGGGGAATTGTAAAAATGGGTGGGATTATTGTAGATTGTACTTGGCCAGTGACGTTTTAACTCTGTTGGATATAGTCTGCAAGAACACAGACCAAATCTATTCAGAGTTCGGGTTAGATATAGGTTATTATTTTTCCACACCACATTTGGTGATGGATTTGATTTTAAAAATTAGTACGGAGGAAATAGGACTAATCACCGATGTAGATCAGCACTTTTTTGTAGAGCGTTCAATAAGGGGAGGGTATGTTTTTCATGGGGACCGCGTCTTGTCAACCGATCCGAGCGGACAAAACACCGGTGCAAAGTCAAATGCAGTGTTCTTGGACTTGAACTCATTGTACCCCTCGGCAATGTCTCACTACTCTTTGCCGTGTGGTAACTATCAATGGCTTGAGAATCCTTGTGAGTTCCCCGACATTACAACCATCGAGGACAATGGGCCACAAGGATGGTTCTTTGAAATTGACGGGCACATTCCACTGGCACTTCAGGATTCAGTCAGAAATTTTGTTTTTCCCTGTATCAATCGACCCGTGAGCAGGGACTCATTGAGCCCCTACAATCGATCATTGGTTGAGGATATGGGGATGCACTGGACCCCCTCTAAGCAAAAACTGATTGCTGATTTGGACCCTAAGGAAAATATCGTTGTTCACCATGTGCTTTTGCACTGGATGGTGAACAATGGTTTCAAGATCACCAAAATATATAGGGTCCTGCAGTTCAATCAGAAAGCATATTCAAAGACGTTTATCGACACTTTTGTTGATAAACGCTCTAGGGCAAACTCCAGAGTAGAGAAGGAAATGTACAAACTCATTCTAAATTCAGCGTTTGGCAAAATGTGTGAAAGCGTACGTAACAGATATCGCTGCGACGTCGTGACTGACCCTCTAGAGTGTGCACGAATTATTGCCGACCCCAATTTTACATCGTTCACGAGCATAGAGGCTGGCATGGTTCTTCTACACAGGAAAAAGCGAAATGTGGTACTGAACAAGAATATAGCGGGAGGTAGTTCAGTACTAGAAATTTCCAAAAAGCTCATGTTGTCGTTTTTTTACAATGTGTGTAAGGTGCAATGGCCACGGGAGGGGGAGGTTCAAGTTTACTATGGGGATACAGATTCTCTGCTGTTAAAGGTAAAAACCAAGGATTTATTGGGTGATATAGAAAAGGGGGAACACATCAGCTCGCGGATGGATTTCACCAACTGGAATCCGTCCCTCTACCCCGAGTTGGTGAAACATCAAGCCCCCAACCAACTATTAATGTTAAAATCAGAGACGGGGAGTGATTTGATATCCAGGGGGGTGTTCCCGGGCCCTAAAGTTTATTGCGTTGAAACACATAGTGGGGATGAAAAGCAGGCGTGTAAAGGGGTGCCTAAACATTTTGTAAAGAGCAATTTCAAAATGAGCGTGTACAGAGACAAGTAGCCAAGTGCCGAGAGCACAAGTGCTTGCAATTCGCTCTCTACAGTATAGAAAGTATGCTGTAAGAGTGGAAAAAAGTGCAATGTCGTGTATATCCGACAAAGTCTATGTGCTCGAGAATGGTGTGAGTGTCCTGCCTCATGGCCACTACCGTATTTCAGACCGAGTTGAATGCATAGACTATCGCCATCAACTTGGTCTGGATAAATTAACCTAACCAACTAATCTAACCCAAGCACTAACCACCACCACCAACCTTTCATAAATTAAATGCTCCAACCCGTTCATAAATTGACTAACCCAATCTCACCACCTTAACCACCTTAACCATTGACTCAACC
>JAQQPU010011420.1:0-19645 GCA_029168905.1 Artemia sp. Kazakhstan ARC1039 | reverse complement strand
GATTGAATATAAGAAATCTGTTAATTGTTGAAAGTGCAAAGATGATAAGCGGATTGATGTCAGACTGCAGTGATTAAATATAAGAAATCTGTTAATTGTTGAAAGTGCAAAGATGATATACGGATTGATGTCAGACTGCAGTGATTGAACATAAGAAATATGTTAATTGTTGAAAGTGCAAGATGATAAGCGGATTGATGTCAGACTGCAGTGATTGAATATAAGAAATCTGTTAATTGTTGAAAGTGCAGAGATGATAAGCGGATTGATTCGAAAAAAAAAATATATTATTACACAGGGGTAGCCAAAATGTAGCCATGCAATTGTAGCAAAGTCAAAAAAGCATAAGACATCCTACATACTAATCCTTTCTTTATTGCTAAATTCTGAAAGCTACTTTCATGACGAGGGAATAGTTGACATCCACACAGTATGAATATTTTCTATGAAATATACTATTTAAGAAAATGTATATTACAAGTATATTACAAAATATAGTAAGAACTTTTGGTAGATAGTAGAGACCAGTTTGTGCTTTTTTCAAAATCATAATCTTTCATTGTAAAATCAGATGATAATAAACGAATTCAAGCATTGGTTTACAAAAAAAAAAGAAACAATAGCTGTGTTTTTGGTCACCGTTCAGTAAAACAGTTGAACTGAGAACGTTGGACGTTCAAGTGCTTAATTTTCGTTTTCACTGCACGGTGGACGTATACGAGGCCGTTTGGCGTTCTTCAGTAAAAACAGGAATTAAGAACGGATGGCAAGAGTAGCATGGTTTTTCAAATTGCAGTCAACAACTAAAATTACCCGAAGATGATAGCTAAAGAAGTTAGTAAAATTGTGGGGTAAATAGAAGGAAGGGGGGGGGGAATTGTTGTTTTTTCAAGGGAAATACGAAAAGGGGTATTATTCATAAGAAATATCCTCCAAAAGTATTTTCAAAGTTCAAGATGGAGGGGTATCCCGATAGATCTAAACCTAAAATTTTATTAAGCAAGCTCAACTGCTTTCCAAGATAGTAAACAGGCAATCATCTAGAATTCAAACCAGCATAGTCTAAAATCTTACCATAATAATTCAGCTGAAGGTCAGGAGTAATATTTCAACAAGTGATAGTGACGTTAGCTCAGAAAGTAAACCCCTAAAACTGATGAAGATATTTATAATAAATCAAATTTAAACCGATGCATTTAAATTTAATTGTTTGCAAAGTTAATACGTTTGCATACTTACTCTATTATTAGGTTAATCATGCAATGTCCTACTTCCCTTTTTGAGCAGAAACTTAAGTCATTTTATACAACAGTTTATGTTTAAAATCAGCCTACAGGCTAGTCAACTAGCTACCCTTAACTCTCCCTACAAGTCAAGAGCCAATCCTTTTTTTCTAGTACCCTATACTTTCCAGGCTGAAAAGTATCTTCAAACCGTCAACTTTTACTTGAAACTAGCCATTTTCATAGTGTAAGACTTCTAGCTCATGCTTATCGATTTTATTGTCTAAACTCTATCCAAGTTGAACTTCCAACGTCCTCGTAATCAAAGTTCGACGTTCTACTGCTTTTCGCCGTTGGCCTTTGACATCACCGGTCGCCATTCTGAGTTTTACTCGAGCAAAAACGCAAAAAAGCACAACGGTGAACGTGCCGGCCATCAAAAACAAATTTTAAGAAAAAACGGCAATAAAACGGCGATCAGAAACACAGCTAATCTTCACCAAAACTCTTTCAAAAGGACGATTTGAAACGTTCCTTCTAGACATAAAAGCCAGTTTAGCATTTAGAACAATGAAATGAGACAAGAGAAAAATTCCGTCTTCAGATTAGTCTAAAATTTAAAGTTTTGTCCACTTGTTCGTGCTAGTTTTTTTTTCTTCAAATAATTTAAACTTTAATGCATTTGATTCTATGAATTTACTTATTATGTATCTATATATTTATGCATTTGGTGTGAGGTTGAAGTTTAAGAGGTCCCGAAAAGCCAGAAAAATTACCAAAGGACCATCTTCACGTTTAGGAAACAAAAGAAAGTTTAGATCGCCCAAAACCTCCTCATTGTGGCTTGGTGAAGCATCTTCAACTTTTAAAACAATATTTAACTCAAATTGACATAAACAAATTCAGCAGCAAAGCTTACTAAACAAATTTAATGAAATTAGTTTTTATTATACGTTAGTCACGAGAATTGATAATAATAAGCAGCACAGTAGCACTCTGAGTTTTCAGGTTCTTTGCATTTTTAGTATTTGCCTTTTTTCCCTCACCACTTTGTACAGAAGAAATTTCGAGTATCGTTTTTTAAGAGTGCGAGATACCCCACCAGAATCTTCTGGCCATGTGCTATAATTTATACAAGATTTTGTTATTTCGAAAGGGAGATGTGTTTTATCGTCGTTCTTGAAAACGGCTATGGGTATGCATGGACACCAATAGGCTGGATTTTAGGGGGGGGGGCTATGATAAATACTTTGTACCCTGAGTTTCCGTATATTCTTCATTAATTTCTTTAGAGAGCACCTTGTTGTACAAACACACGATTTTCCCTTTTAAAATGTAAAATGTAATTTTGATATTGGCCTTGCTTTCAAAACCAACAAAAACAGAAACAAAAAACACAATGGTGGCAGAAATTTTGCCAACAATGGTGAGTTCTGCTAAAAATCACATTTTTCCTCTTAGCGACATTATCTGTTGTGAACTACATGACTGAAATGAAATGAACCACTAGAAAGTGAAAAGAGTGAAACTGGGGTTCGCAACATAATCATGAATTTTTAATCATTAAAAATTCAAAAAAAAAAACGGATTTAAGATTTGGATTAGCCAAATCTTAAAAAAACTGAATTAACTCATGAAAAGAAACTTACACATGATCTTTACATCACAAGATTATAACTTTTCAGAAAAAAAATTGTAGATTTCGTTTATATTTGGAAAACTTGTCTATAGCCAGCTCTTCCAAATTGAGCTCTTGTACTCTACACCTATGAATACTTGATAAGCTCAAACTTGATAGGCGTTATTCACTCATAGTGCTCCTCAGCCATGTTTTAACTCGCCTCAGGGCGCTAAAGGATCTCTCTACAGTACATGTTGTTGGTGGGATGATTAGATAGCTAACAAGGGCTCTCATAATTGAAAAGAAAAATGTAGTTTCAGAGAAGAGATCTATGAGCTTCACTTCCTCACCACAGTCTTTGTTATTCCACACATCGTACCAGGTTCTTGCTTCCACTTCTAAATTTTCATTGTCATAGAACTTAGATAGATCTTTCATAGAATTAACAAATGTATCCTTCTCCGTTTTTTTTTTTAATGTTGGGATGAATAAGAATTGCTTTGAAAGGGGTTTTGTTGTGGTCATTGAACCTCGATTCAAATGACAAAATTAACGAGTCCAAATAAGGAATAAAAACAACTAACCTATAGTAATCCATTGGATTAGTCGTAGAGATGTTTGAGCGATGAGTTTGTCTTGCGGTTGTCCTAGGTGTTTTGATTTCAATTTCCAGTATATCCCAAAAGATCCCAAATTTTTGGGGTCTTTTTTCTTCTAAGAGTGCTCTCCCTGAAGAATCCGATCACTTTTTGTTTATTGCGCCTAGTGTGTTTCTAATTCCTGGTACAACATTGTGGTCATTGACTACTAAATTTAATCTACGAGAGGCAAAGTGAAAAAACACAGCTTTTGGATATTTTTCCCGGATTCTTCGTTGAACTCCAGTATCTTTTCCGGCCATCTTTGAACATCCATCAAATCCTAAACCAATTAGCTTTGTCATGTTAGGTTCCATCTTGTCTGTGAAATGCAAAATTGCATCAGCAATACTTCCTGCATCTAATTTTTCAAGTTCGGCAAACCCCATAAATTCTTTTTTGATCACCCATCCAACGTTTGAATCCGTTTTTATCAAACGTACCCCTATTGACATCTGCTCTTTCCCAATAATATCAGCAGTCTCATCTGTTAGCAAAGAGAATGTTTGCCTATCATTTACGGTTTTGACTATTGTATCTTGTAGTATAGTCCCACAAATATTTAGCAGCTCATTTTGGACTCTATGAGGTGTATATTTAGCTTTTCCGGAATGTGTCGTTATGTGGTCTTTAAGGACTTGATCTCCTGCTTCAATGCGAAAACGGCGTAGGTCTTCAAAGTTTCCTCCATTTGAAGGTTTACCACGGAGAGAAATGTCGTGAGTACCAAAAAATATAATTGCTTTTAAAACTGATTTAAGTTTGCTTCGGTTTATCTGTATAAGATCAGATATAGCAGAATCCAGTTGTTCTTTGATATTTTTTTTCTTCATCGTAATTGAATCACAGAAGTTATTATCATCAATTACAGCTTCATGGTGGCACTGGATTTGGCATGATCCCGTGCGTCTTCATGAAAATGTTTGAAGTCCTTGTGACCTTTTATCACAAAAGAACCGAAATAGCCTCTCTTCAAGGCTGGCTTAAATAACACACAATATTTCCAAAGCCCGCCTTTTAGTGAAGTCGAATACACTAACCATGGATAAGCATACCAACAGCTTTCCTTAAATTGACGGGTTTTTTTTTATCAATAATGGAAACATCTTTCTTGAAATCATGAGAATAACAGTTTACATTTGGGTTTGTCAGCAATTCGTATTTTTTACAATCAGAAATACCTGGCTTTTCCAAAAAACTCCCTAAATCAACACTTTCAACGGCACCGTCATTAACATTCGTGTTCTTGGATTGTAAAGATTGCGTTCAATCATTAGGTATTAAACGTTAATACAGTATGTTCAAAACCAAAGTAGCAAAAAAAAAAAAAAATTTAAACTTACGATTCGGCTTTCAAAAGAATTCTCCTTCTCTAGATGTGCAATTTCAGAACCCAAAATACAACTGAAAAATCCAACTTCAAATAAAATTCTTCACTAACCTTGACCACGAATGCAGTAGAATCGTACAGCATTAAGAATACTGCATTCGAAATGGTTTAATCTCATTTCAGGAAGAGCATACTTTTGTCAACATATGAAGAACCGTCTACCATTTTTATGCATAGTAACACAACAGACCAAAATTAACGAGCAAAAGATTAAGGTAGTGAAATGTATGGCAAGTAAAGTAATATTCGCTAGGGATGGATAGTCACTAGTGATAAATAAATGGGGGTGGTAATGTGATTGGGTGACTTTCGGGGATTCAGGGAACCAAATTTTTTTCGGGGAGCCATAGAGATTTTGGGGAAATCCCAAAAATGCAGGAATAGTAAAAGCCCTTAACGCCACGCAACCCCATTTGTATAAATTTAAACGGGAATATATATACCTAAAATGAAGATTAAAAACTAAAACGGAAAAAAAACGAACATTTCGCGCGTTTTTACCCTAAAAACTTTAGCAGAAGTCAGAATTTGCCGCAAACTTACAGGGCTTTTATTTGGGACCCCCAAAACCTATTTAAACACTTTCCAGCTTTTGACGATCTTTCGGGAAGCATATGTGTAATTTACCTGGTCTAATCGGTACTTCCAATGCTATATAATAGAAATCTCAAAACAAAATGTAAGGCAACGTAATTCTGCCCGGGGGGCCCCTTATGGGCGCCCATGTGGGTATGAGGGTCAAAGTTTTGAGAAATAAAGAAAAGAACAAAGAAACAGTATGTACATGCAGAATGACCAAATAGCGTATCAGCAATATTTCAGTAGCATCATACGGTCTTAAATTGAAACTTTCAGGGATATAACTATTAACACTGCTACTTCTTTTGAACTGAGTTTACAGGTTTTGGGCTAATCCAGATAGCAAAAGGGGCGTCCACGTGACATCCAAGGTAAAGCTAAAGATATTACGCAGGAATGCAGGCCTGTCATCAATGGTTTGCGGTATTAAGCTGAAACTTCCGGGACTTTAACAACTACTACTGCTTCTACAACTGAGCTAAATCAAAAGAAGTGGATTTAGTCAAAAGAAGTTGATTTAGGTTCTCAGAATAGCATAGATGCAATATCCCAGGAACAGAAGAGAATATTAAGTTGAAATAAGAGGCAACGTTGTAGCGTTGCCTATAGTAAAGGCCATACGGCTCCAATATTTTTTGTTGTTTTTTTTTTTCCCAGAGGCACTTCAAAAGGAAGGAGTCGTCGTAGTAACTTCAAAGGGGGCTCATTCGATTGGAAATCGAGAGTTCTAGTGCCCTTTTTAATAATCGAAAATGATTGGAGGACAACTACCCCACGCCCAT
Source organism: Artemia sp. Kazakhstan ARC1039 (assembly GCA_029168905.1). Lineage (NCBI taxonomy): Eukaryota > Metazoa > Arthropoda > Branchiopoda > Anostraca > Artemiidae > Artemia > Artemia sp. Kazakhstan ARC1039. The sequence goes on along the minus strand of JAQQPU010011420.1, from coordinate 13,412 downwards.
CATTCCCCCAAACACATCAAATCAAAATTTTGAGATAGCCATTTTGTTCAGCGTAGTTGATTTCCAGATAGAAAACATATTTTTGAGGAGCACACTCCCCCACTACCCTCAGGTCAAGGGTTTTAAGTTATGCCCTGGGTGTCATATAAGGTTTTTATAGAAGGCGTTGTCGTAGAAACTTCAAAACAGGCTCATTCAATTGGAAAATCAAAGGGCTAGTGCCCTTTTTAATAGTCGAAAAAGATTGGAGGGCAACTAGCCCCTCCCCACGCCCATCATTTCCCCAAACACATCAAATCAAAATTTTGAGACAGCCATTTTATTCAGCGTAGTTGATTTCCAGATAGAAAATATGTTTTTGAGGAGGACACTCCCCACAACCCTAAGGGCAAGGGTTTTAAGTTATGCCCTGGGGGCATATAAGGTTTTTAAAGAAGGCGTTGTCATAGAAACTTCAAAAAAGGCTCATTCGATTGGAAATTCAAAGGGAGAGTGCCCTTTCTAATAGTCAAAAGTGATTGGAGGGCAACTAGCCCCCCCCCCTCCCACGCCCATCATTCCCCCAAAACACATCCAATCAAAATTTAGAGATAGCCATTTTGTTCAGCGTAGTTGATTTCCAGATAGAAAATATGTTTTTGAGGAGGACAATCCCCCATAAACCTCAGGGCAAAGGATTTAAGTTATACCCTGGGGGCATATAAGGTTTTTATAGAAGGCCTCGTCGTAGAACCTTAAAAAAAGGCTCATTCGATTAGAAATTCGAAGGGCTAGCGCCCTTTTTAATAGTCGAAAGTGATTGGAGGGCAACAAGTCCACCCCCACCCATCATTCCCCTAAACACATCCAATCAAAATTTTGAGATAGCCATTTTGTTCAGCGTAGTTGATTTCCAGATCAAAAATGTTTTTGAGGAGGACACTCCCCCACAACTCTCAGGGCAAGGGTTTTAAGTTATACCCTGGGGGCATACATGGTTTTTATAGAAGGCGTTGTCGTAGAAACTTCAAAACAGGCTCATTTGATTGGAAATTCAAAGGGCTAGTGCCCTTTTTAATAGTCGAAAGTGAGTGGAGGGCAACTAGCCTCCCCACGCCCATCATTCCTCAAAACACATCCAATCAAAATTTTGAATTAGCCATTTTGTTCAGCGTAGTTGATTTTCAAATAGAAAATATTTTTTGGAGGAGGACACTCCCCCACAACCCTCAAGGCAAGGGTTTTAAGTTGTACACTGGGGGCATATAAGGTTTTTATAGAAGGTGGTGTCGTAGAAATTTCAATAAAGGCTCATTCGATTAGACATTCAAAGGGCTAGTCCCTTTATAATAGTCGAAAGTGATTTGAGGGCAACTAACCCTCCTCTCACGCCCAACTTTTCCCGAAACACATCCAATGAAAATTTTGAGAGAGCAATTTTATTAAACGTAGTTTTAAGTTCTGGAAATTAGGTCTTTGAGGATGAAAACTCCCCCAGAGCCCTCAGGGCAAGGGTTGTAAGTTATGCCCTGGGGGCATATAAGGTTTTGTATTGACAACATTGTCGTATAAACTTCAGAAAGGGCTCATTTGATTGGAAATTGAAATTTCTAGTTCACTTTTTAAGCGTCAAAAGATATTGGAGGGTAACCAGCTTCCCCCCCCCCTAAACCCTATTTTCCCGAATGCATCCAATAAAAATTTTAAGATAGCTATTTTGTTAAAAATAGTTCAAAGATCATTTAACAAAAATTCCGGTGTTGACACAACCTACCAGGGCCCGGGGGCAGGCGTTATAAGTTATGCCCTGGGGGCATATATGGGTCTTATGGAGGGGATGCTCGTATTAACTTCAAAGAGGTATCATTTGATTGGAAATTGAAAGTTCTAGTTCACTTTTTAAGAGTCAAAAGAGATTGGAGGGATCCATCCCCCCCTCCACACCCTTTATTCCTCAAACCCATCCGATAAGAACTTTGAGATAGCTTATTTTTCAAATAGTTCAAAGACCATATAACGAAAAATCAGGGGTCAACACAGCCCCCCCAGGGCCCGAGGGCAGGTGTTGTAAGTTATACCCTTGGGGAATATATGGCTCTTACTGAAGGGATGCTCGTATAAAATTCAGAGATGGCTCAATTGATTGGAAATTCAAAGTTCTAGTTAAGTTTTTTCGAGTCAAAAGATATTGATGGGCAACTAGCCCCCCCCCCGCCCCTTTTCCCCAAATGCATCCAATAAAAATTTTGTGATAGGCATTAAGGTAAAAAAATTTTCAAAAGTCAGATAACAAAATCTCAGGTGTCGTCACAACCCCCCAGAGCCTGGGGGCAGGCGTTGTAAGTTATGCCCTGGGACATATATTGTTCGTATAAAAGAGATGCTCGTATAAACTTCAAAGAGGGCTCATTTGATTGGACACTGAAAATTGAATATTGAAATCCAGCCCTTTCTAAGAGTCAAAAGTGATCAGAGGGCAACTGGCCCCCCAAGGCCTTTCCCCCCAAATACATCTGATAAAAAATTTGAGGTAGCCATTTTGTTAAAAATAGTTTAAAGATCATATAACAAAACTGCTTTACGTATGGTCATTTCGTTAAAAATAGTTCAAAGGTCAGATAAAAAAAAACTCTTGTGTCGACACACCCCCCCCCCCCCAGGGCCGGGACAGGCGTTGTAAGAATTGCTCTGGGGGAATATATGGTTCTTATGGAAGGTAAACTCGTATAAACTTCAGAGAGGGTTCATTTGAATGGAAATTAAAAGTTGTAGTTCATTTTCTCAGAGTGAAAACGATCGGAGGGCAACTAGCCCCTCCCGCCTTCCACGCCTTTGGACGTATCGGATGGATAAACCCATCCGATAAAAATTTCAGGTGACCGTTTTGTTAAAAATAGTTCAACCATCAGATATTAAAACTCCAGAGTCGACACAACCTCCCAGGGACCAGGGACAGGCGTTGTAAGTTATACTCTGGGGATTTATTTGGTTTTTATAGAAGGGATACTCGCATAAACTTCAGAGAGGGCTCATTTGATTGAAAATACAAAGTTCTAGTTCACTTTTAAAGAGTCAAAAGAGACTGAAGCTTAATCTAGTTCCCCCACGTCCTTTTTCCCCAAACCCATCCGATAAAAATTTGGAGATAGGAATTTTATTAAAAATAGTTCAAACATCAGATAATAAAAACTCCGAGGTTGACACAAACCCATTTTTTCACTTTGATATTGTTACTTTGATATCAGTTCTGATACTTTGATGAATATTTGATTTTTTTTTTAAGTTTGATTTTGAAATAAGGAATTTTTAAAAACTTGAAAATTTTTGCAATAAAAAACGAGCAAAAATTAATTTAAAAAAAACTTTCCGAAAAAATAAGTTTTTTAAAGAAAAGTAAAGGCCATTTTAAACTTAAGCTCAGTAGATACAAATACCTTTTAAAATTCAAACTCAAAACGACCAGAAATTACTTTTAAAGAATAAATGAAACCCAAAACGAACAGAAATTATATAAACAATCATAGCAAAAACATGCAAGAAGTAATGATATAAATGAATAAATGGATCTTAAAGCGAGTAATGCTTAGATTGAATATGAAAATCAAGTTTAAGACGAAAAAAATATTTTCCTATTGAAGTAAAAATGAAACTTAAAACGAACAAAAATTACATAAACAATCAATGCAAACAAACATACAATAGATATTTATGTAAATTAATAAATAAATCTTAAAACGAGTGAAACAAAAATTGAATATGCAATCAAGCTTGAAACAAACAAAAATCACCCCAAACAAGAGTTTGGGTATGACCTCCTTCTCTCACTGTAAAAGTCAAAAACCTACTGCGTCATTGGCGCTTTACTGAAAACTATATGCGTCTTGAACAGTCTTGGAAAGTATTAACAACATCAAATTGAATAATTGATGTATAATGATATTAATTGTTGAAAGATCCATCAGTTCAAGAATTTATTTCGCTGTAATTGTATTTTTATTTTCAATGCTGTTAGAACTGGAAAACAAAGTATTTGTAATATAATCCGTTTTCAGTTAAGCGCCAATGACGCAGTAGGCTTTTGGTTTTTATTTACAGTTAGGAAAGGAGGCAGTATTCAATCACTTGTTTGTAGGGAAACTATATTCGTCTTTAACAACTTTAAAAAGAGCTAATAAATTAAACTGAATATTTGATGTATAATGATATTAATTGCTGAAAGCTCATCAGTTTAAAATGTTAATATAATTTTAATGTTTATTTTCAGAGAAAAGTACAAAAGAAAATATTTGTCATAAAATTGGTTTTCAGTAAAGCGCCAATGACAGCAATGACGCCAAAACATCACTTTTCCTAATTAAAAGAGTTGTACCGCCCCAATGATTATTGAAACACCTAACTCAATAGATACGCGTAGAATGGGCGGTACAAGTGTCTTTTTTTTCTGCTTTCAATGTAAAACAGTCAATTTTTGGAATTTTTACTCCACGATTTAGTGTGGCAATTAAGGAGAGAATTTACATGATCAAAATGATCAGCATTTTAATAACCACTATAATAATTGTAAAGAATCCCTGTTTTAAGGAATGGATAAACCTAAGATGGAGCGAGGGATAAAATGTTTTCAGTTTGATACCCTTAGCGCCCTAATCATACACTTCTCTGCCAGGAAAATGCCCAATATGGTATCCTCGCGATATACACTTAGAATGGATATCAGACATTTTAAGTATTTTCTAGTTCGTTTTTGGAGCAAGTCATATGTGTTCTGGACTGAATAATAAGAACAAAAAATATCAGAAAACTCACTTTCATGATCACGAAAATTTGATTCAGGCTCAGAAGGCTTGAAATTACAATTAAGCTGTTCAGATACGCCAGAAGAAACCACCAAAGGAACATCTTCATGTTTGGGTGATAAAATAGCATAATTCCATCCAATAATATCTTCACTAAAATTTGGGAATGTTTCTTCAACTTCTAAAGAAAATTGAAAGTAAATCAATATTAAAACTCTCAAAAATGTAACCCTTCTAGTCTTACAAACTATAAAGAACAAAAAACAATCATTATATGGTACTTCCAAAAGTAGAAAAGAAAACTTAACAGTAAAAAACAAAATCGAAAAACAACAAACAAACAACAAGTGTCGTGGCGACATTTTGACAGACGAGTTTAGACACTTAAGACTGGACTTGAGGGGAATTTCAGAAACTCATATCCCAGGGTAAGGAAATATAAAGTTAGGGGATATACAATTTATTTACTCAGGGAGGAAGGATGGGGTGAATAGGCCTGGAGTAGGCCTTGAATACGGATGCTGCTAAGTAATGTTTAATTAGGGAAGCATATAATAATAGAATTCTAGTTGCCCATTTTATGAGTAAAAAGTTAAAGGTATCAGTCGTAGTAGTGGTGACTCAAACGAAATTTTACCCACAGCTGAATTTTGTCCTAGGTAGAAATATTGTAATTTTATTAAAAGATTTTACCACCCAGGTTGGTAGAAATAGGGATAGATTGTACCTTGGGATGGATGAATTTGTCGTAAGAAAACAAAACAATAATGGTGGTACTCCCTGCAAACAGAAAGGTATCCTAGCATACGTAAATTTTTTGAAGGCAAAGAAAATTATAATGGTTATAGACTGCTGCAATTTAGTAAGCATTACAATCTAGTTACAACCAATACAATATCTGGCCATAAAATGGCCCATAATTTAACATCGAATTTACATGATGGTAAGACAGCTACCCTTATTCATTATTATATTTGAAGCCAAATACTGACAGGATCAATACTAAGGAATATAGAAGTGCTGTTATTGATGTTAAAAGCAAAGATAACAATCTAGTAGGGTCTAGGATTAACCCTAAACATAACTTAGGAAGCCTAACTACTTTCCAGGAAGCTATGACGTTGGCAGCCTCCAGTATGAGAATTGTAGAACAGGATTAAAAAATAAAAAGCATCTGATTGCGCAGTAATTAGAGCAGAACATACTCAGAATGGTTCTGGTTTGTTGGTATATCAACTCCCCTTGCTACCTCAAATAATTCCTGTTTGATATTATTGTTATTTTTATTTCATTGTAATGTTATATTTGTATTGATATTGTTATTATTGCCTGTTATCTTCGTTTTTTTGTGTAATTATTCATTTAAAATTTTGGTTGTTCCGGGCTCCACTTATTCATTGATAATGGTTTATATTCGTTTCAAGTTTGCATTACTGTCGATCATTATTTCCGCTCATCATAAATTTTATATGGCTCTTAATTTTTCTTTAAAAGACTTTGCAAAACTATCTTTTAGATGAATCTAAAAAATCAGAATGATTATTCTGAACATTATTCCTATCTAACAATCTCACAGCACAGCAGAAATTTGAAAAACAGTCCAGAACCCAGTTTAGTTGACCAAAATGTATTTTTATTTAGATCTATATTTGGCAAAATGGCAAAGCAGGCACAGAAAAGAACCTGAATTAATTTCTAGGTATTAACACTTTGGCTGCTATAATATAATGGTTTTGTATTCTAATAGCTCTGTTTATTATAGACTCTTGGAAAAATTACTGTCATGAGTGGATTCAGTAAGCAAAACTTTGAGCAACGAAATTAAAATAAAATTATTTAATCGTAGTCCCGTCTAAGGGTATCTTGGATATTCGATAATGACTGAATTAAGAATTATACTATCATGCATTTAGGAGAGGAAGTAATGACCCTTACCACTGGATAGAGGATATCTAGAAATATATCTAAATAGACTCTATCTAGAACTACACCATATAGAATATGGTATTTAAAGAATACAAGAATACCTATAAATAAAAGTTAAACAAAGTATTATGACTAGTTGTGGATCTATATCTAGACACACTCTATCTAGAACTATATCTACATATTGATAAATATCTAGATAGAAACCTAGATGAAATAAGAAAAACCAAAAATATTCGAAGCAAGAGTGGATATTCACAGTTAAACTTAAAGCAGTATTTTGTCGTTTTAAGCAATAGACATGTCGATATTTGATAAAGTAGACTATCGATTATCAATGGACACCAAATCCTATTGCACTATTATGATTTTTTTTTTCCATAAAAAAAAATCCCTCTTAGGCAAAAGAGTGCATAATTTTATTATAATGATAAAGAAAAAATAACGCTCCATATAACCCCCTTTGGCTGCATACTGCATAATATTGTTATTTAAAATGTGTAAAGTCTTTATTTCTTATATTGATTCCTTCACGAACCTCTAGTGTTGGTTTAGAGTGAAGGCTTAAGCAAAAGATTAGGTTTAATAAAAGGGTTTAATTGGTTTAAGCAAGTCATTAGGCCTACTCTTGTTTTCCCTATTCTAATCAAAATACAGAAAAAAAAAGAAAAGAGAATAACAAACAGTACATTGCTTCTCCTTACTTTCTAATTAATTAAAACACTTTTTCCACAAATAAGTTTTTCAAAGAACAGTGAAGAACTCCATTAAACCACAAATGAGCAAAAATAGAATAAAATAATCTACCAAGCGTAAAACTACCACATATCAGCATAAAAAAATTGATGAAACCCAAAACGAACAGAAATTACAATTAACCGATTCAAACTCAAAACGAACAGAAATTAACATGAGTAGGGCTCACAACCCTTATGCCTTCTCAAGACCAGAACATAATTTGCACTTTACTGAGAAAAAAATTAATTTTTTCACTTTTATGATTTTAATAAATAAAAAATTATTAAGACTTCTAGGAATAAATATCAGCATATGTATATTAAACTGACAATGCAAATTTATTTGTATTTATTCAAATCAGATTTAGCCCCAACTGAAGTTTTTACGACCACCCATTCCATAAAAACCTTATATGCCATAAATCAAAAATTATTAAGACTTCTAGGAATAAATATCAGCATATGTATATTAAAATGACAATGCACATTTATTTGTATTTATTCAAATCAAATTTAGCTCCATCTGAAGTTTATACGACCACCCATTCCATAAAAACCTTATATGCCCCCCGGAGCATAACTTGCAGCCCTTGCCCCAGAGCTCTGGGGGTTTTGTCAACCCTAAAGGCATTGTTATATGCTCTTGGGCTATTTTGAACAAAATGCCTATCTCACAATTTCAATCAGATACGTTTGGTGAAGATGGGTAGTTGGGAGGGGGGGGGGGCTAGTTGCTCCATCACTTTCGACTCTAAAAAGGGATCTAGAACTTCCAATTCTCAACCAAATGAGCCGCCTCTAAAGTTTATACAACCATCCCATTCATAAAAACCTTAAATGCCCATGGGGCATAGCTTACAACCCTTGCCCCAAGGCTCTGGAGGTTTGTATCAACCCCAAAAGCGTTGATATATGATCTTTGGAGTGTGTGTGTGGGGAAGGAGGGGGGGGGTTAATGCCCTCTGATCACTTTGATGCTTAAAAATTCACTAGAACTTCTGATCACCAATCTAATGAGCCCCCTCCGATGTATATACGACCACCATTTCAATAAAAATTCTTATATACCCCCAGGGCATAACTTATAACCCATGCCCTGAGGGCTGTAGGGGAGGGTTGTCAACCTCAAAAACATTATTTCTGGATCTTTCAACAATGTTGAAAAAAATGCTATCTCAAAATTTTGACTGGATGTTTGAGGAAATGATTGGTGGGGGGGAAGACATTTCCTTTCTATATAAAGTGCCCTGGTCAAAAACCAAAAATAAATAAATAAATAATACACTTTGCCAACATTGTTCTTTACTTGGGCAGTGCTATTGCGCTGCATATGATTACGCAATAAAAGACTAACCTGAAAAATTTAACCTTGCGTTTGGCTTTCTCTCTCTTCTTTCCAAAATCTGATTCCCATTGAGCTTAGAAAAAAGAAAAATTACGCACAGAAACATGGACAAATCTTTAGAGTTGGGATAGACCTAAATTTCAAACATGTAACCACACATATTTAGTAATGTCAATCCTGCTAAAATGTCAATCTCAAGCATAAAAATCAAGCTTTTTTGAGGCAAGACCATAATATTTATTCATGTGTAGTATGGGAGAAAAATAATGAAAATCTCTCTTATGGGCAATTGCTTCAACCCATCACCATTTTTAGAGGTTTCAGGCTGTTTTTTACCCTTAAATTTGTTCTCAAAATAACATTTTACTATTCAAAATGATTTAGATGATAATAACTATCCATGAATCAGCTACAATTTTTTCTAACTTGCAAGTGTTTTTTAAATGTTTTCTTTTATTATTATTTTTGGTTACTATGAGCCATGAGCTATTACTATGATGCAACCATGATTCTATATCACATAGGAAAAATCCTTCAGCTTTTTTTGGCTAGATATAGTAAAAAAACATACCACAGTTGCATTGCAACCTGTTGATGTTGAGGAGAAAATACGTAAACTAAAGAGAACTTCAATATGCCCCCTTGTTATTCTGATTGATTTAGTAAAACCATTTCCAGATAAACCATCAAAACCCTTATAAAATATTTCAAACACAATAACTAGAAGAGATTCCTTCCCTAAGAGCTGGAAAAAGGGATACATTACACCCATACAGAAGAAAGGTGTTAGTTTGGATTTTTATGGAGTCCAACCAATTATCATAACACCGTTATTCTCTCAACTGTATGAGAGATTCGCAGCAGATTGACTTTAAGAGGCGATTCTTGAACTTACTGATGAACAAAAAGTTGGAAACATGAAAAGTTTATCAACGACACATTACTTGGTCAGTCTCCTAGATATAGTAAACAAACTAATTGACGAGCCAGATACTTGGCTCAATCTCCTTTTAATTGACCTCCAAAAAGCTTTTGATCTTGTTAGTCATAACGATTTAGTTTAAAAATTACTGAGTAAATTTAAAGTACCTCATTTTCTAGTCAATATTATTGCATCTTTTCTGTTAAATAAGAGTCCAGTTGTTAAGTACATAAATGTTTATTCTTATTCACTCCCTATTTCTTGCGGAAATCCGCAGGGTACTCTCTTAGGTCCTTTACTATTTTTGGTAATGACTAAAAATCTTGCTTATGAATCATCCAATCGAATCAGCTGATGGAGATTTGTGGATGAAATGTCATTGCTCGAAAAGTAAAGAAGAAATATTAAGAGCAGTACCATGGAAATTCTCGAAGACGTTGCAAGTGAAGCAGCCCAGTCAATTTGAAAGTGGATTCCCATAAATCTAATATTATGACCCTTAGTTTTCTTAAATCAAAACCATCGTTTAAAACTCCAATACCTAATGAAATAATCAACACAAAAACTAAACTCTTTTGGAATCAAACTGATGAGCGATTTGAAATGGGAGGCCCACATTTGTTTTATTAATAAACAGGCTAGTGCGTCTCTGTTACTCTTTAAGCTATTTTCTAAGTATTCATGGCCAAAAGCACATATCCTCCGCTGTTACACATCTTTAATCCATCCACTGCTTGAGTATGCTTGCCCAGTGAGGCATTTTGGCCTTATGGTGGATCAGTCCGACAGGCTAGAAATTATCCGGAAGAGAGCCTGAGAATTATTTATGGTCAGAACAAAGTGCCTTACATTCTCCTCCTCAAGGAATTCGGCCTACCTACCTTGGCAGTCCGGTGCGTTAATCTTTGCACCAATTTCGGGAATAATCTGTGTCGTAACCAACGCTCTCAATGTATACTCCCAGCCCCTTATTGCCCACCAAAGTCCCGTTTACCTCGATGAAACGTAGAGGAAATCCCGGTTCTAAATCCTATTAATGCAAGAGCAAGCGTTAAAGAAAGAGCTTTGTGCCAGCGTTTATTGAAATCATAAATAAATGAAAATAATAATGTATCATGTGTAGCCTAAGTTCTAGTACCCCACCTGTATGAAGAAGTAAAAGGGAAAAGATACATAATACCACACATCAACTCACTACTGTTTGAATTTCCTTTAAACTTGTTTTTAAAACAGCATTTTACTATTAAGTCTGATTTAGATAATAATCAAACAGTTCGTGGTAACGAACTGTAAGTAAGGAGCGACCCGGCTCAATGGTAACCGAAACTCTAAAAAACGGAATTTTGATACCAATAGATACATCAAAAAAATCAGATTTTAATTCTGATTTCAAATATATAAGTTTCATCAAGTTTAATTTTACCTATCAAAAGTTACGCGCCTGAGAAAATTTGGCTGATTTTCGAAAAAAGGGGGAAAGACCCACTAAAAGTTATAGAACCTTAATGAAAATCACACCATCATATTCAACGTATCAGAGAACAGTACTGTAGAGGTTTCAAGCTCCTATCTACAAAAATGTGGAATTTTCCATTTTTTGCCAGAAGAAAGATCACGGATGCGTGTTTATTTGTTTGTTTTTCTTTTCCCCAGGGGTGATCGTATCGACCCAGTGGTCCTAGAATATCGTGGGGGGGGGGCTCATTGGAACGGAAATTATAAGTTCTAGAGCCCTTTTTAAGTGACCAGAAAAAATGGAGGGCAACTAGGCCCCCTCCCACGCACATTTTTTTCCCAAAGTCGCCCGATCAAAATTTTGAGATAGCCATTTTGTTCAGCATGGTCGAAAATATTATAACTATGTCTTTTAAGATGACTTAATCCCTCGAAACCCCCAGGGGGAGGGCTGAAAGTTATGAACTTTACCCAAGGTTAACATATAGTATTGGTTATTGGGAAGTATACAGACGTTTTCAGGGGGAATTTTTTCTGGTAGTGGGGGGTGGGGGTAGGTCGGAGGTTATATGGGAGGATCTTTTCATGAAGGAAGTTTTCCTGGGGGAAGGGACATTGCTATGAAGGGGGCGCCGGATTTCCCAGCATTATTTAAAAAAAAGATCAGAAATTAATTATAAAAAAAAACAAGTTTTCCAACTGAAAATAAGGAGTAACAACAAAACTTAAAACGAACAGAAAATATTAAGTGTATGATTGGGTTAACCCCCTAGTCAATACCTCGCTCTTTAAGCCAAAGATTTTTTAGTACTTTCATAAGAGCTATTTATTCTAAGTAACGGCCTTTGTGATTAAGGGTCATTTTTAAAGAACTGGGACAAAATTCGAACTTTAGCTTAAAGAGCGAGGAATTGACTAGGGGGCGAGCCCCCTAATATACGTATTAAAAATATATGAACATAGAAGTTCGTTACGTAAGTTAATTCGTAAGTTACGTATATTTATTACTAATAAAAACGTTCGTAAATAAAATTAAACAAGTTTCGAGAAAGCCATTTAACAAATTAAAGTAAAATTAATCTGCAAATTTTGTTTTAATTATTCGGCCTTTGTGATTAAGGGGTCATTTTTAAAGAATTGGAACAAAATTCGAACTTTAGCTTAAAGAGCAAGGTATTGACTAGAGGGTGAACCCCCTAATATACGTATTAAAAATATATGAATATTTGTTCATTTGTTTCCTCTTTAAAACATTAGGAACTAGTTGCTTTTTGTGTTTTGCATAATTGTAATTCCTTGTTTTTGCAAATATTCTTCAGTTTTATTGCCTTCTATGTCAAAAGGAACTTACCGCCATAATTTGGCAAAGTCCGTGTCCACAATAAAACTAATAGTTTTATAGTTGTGCCATACCCATGTAGTATCATGTAGTATCCAAATACACATGATGGCGTATATATTTTTCATGATTGCTGTTTTATAAAACGAACAGAAATTATTCCGTATATGAAAGGGGTGTCCCCTCCTCAACGCCTCGCTCTTTACGCTAAAGTTTTTTTTGTTTAAAAAACGAGGGCAACTAGGCCCCCTCCCACGCTCATTTTTTTCTCAAAGTCACACAATTAAAATTTTGAGATAGCCATTTTGTTCAGCATAGTCGAAAATCTAATAAATATGTCTTTTAAGATGACTTAATCCCCCACAGTTTCCAGGGAAAGGGCTGCAAGTTATGAACTTTGCCCATTGCTTACATATTGTATTGGTTATTGGGAAGTATACAGACATTTTCAGGAAGAATTTTTTTCTGGTGGGGGGGCTGGAGGAGGGGGCTGCTCAGAAGAATCTTTCCGTGGAGGATGTTTCTTTGGGGTAAGGGATGTTTCTATGAAGGGGGCGCCGGATTTCAAAGCATTATTTAAAAAACGATCAGAAATTAAATTTTAAAAAAAACAAGTTTTTTTCAACTGAAAGTAAGAAGCAACATTAGAACTTAAAACGAACAGAAATTATTACGTATATGAGGGGGTTCTCCCCCAATTCAAAACCTCGCTCTTTACGCTACAGTTTTTTTTTAGTGCTTTCAAAAGAGGTTTGTGAATAAAATTTTTTTTTAACTTTTAACGTGAAGAGCGTGGTATTGACTAAGGGGAGAACCCCCTAATATACGTAATAACATATACGCAATAAACAAAACAATAAAAAAAAAAACAAGCGATACGGCTCAATAGTAATCGAAACTTTTAAAAACGGAA
>JAQQPU010011419.1:0-28002 GCA_029168905.1 Artemia sp. Kazakhstan ARC1039 | reverse complement strand
ATGCCCATATATGGTGTGGGGTCACGAGCTCATGAGGCATCTCTACTCAAGTCAATCTCAAAACGAGCAGAAATTAACATAAGTTGGGCTCAAAACCCCTATGCCTTCCCAAGGCCAGAACATAATTTGCACTTTACTAAAAAAAATGCAAATGAATGTGCATTGTCAGTTTAATATACATATACTGATATTTAGTAATCAAAATGTTAATATTATTTGATTTATTGATAAGATAAGATAAGATAAGTTTTATTCTTCATTAAATACACATACAATATTAGATGTTATAAATCCCTCAAAGGCTCATTGGCCTGTACAAACATTTATATTTTTTTCAGGTAAGTGCAAATTCTGTTCTGGCCTTGGGAAGGCATAGGGGTTTTGATCCCAACTTATATTAATTTCTGCTCGTTTTGAGTTTGACTCGGTTATTTATTGTAATTTCTGTTCGTTTTGGGTTTCATTTATTTTTTTTTTCAATCATGGTTTGTCCCTTCTTATAATTAATTTTCAGATAATCCATTATTTTTGCAAATGTGATGCACTCATTTTTTAAAGCATATCCCGGGAAGGCTCATTTTAAACCAATTACTCTTATCTACGTGCTTTTTATCAATTTTACCATACAAAAGTTCCACATAGCACTAAAAACCGCACTTTTGGTTCCACTTCTTAAGTAGAAGAGTTTGAAAGCATAAAACGGTACCATTGCAATAATTATGTTCCAAAGCCCTTAAATGGAGGTTTATAAGTACCCCTCATATATACTCCCCCTCCAGACCCTCTTAATAAGTCTCATAAATCACCTATTCATCTTAAAAGTAAAAGAATTATTGCGAAAACAAACTAACTAAAACTAAAAAAATTTCAACTAAAAATCTACCAAAAGTTAAGCTTGAATGATCAACAGTTTTGACTTGAACCTTCAAAATTCACTCTACAATGAAGCCTGTGTGGTAGTTCTAACGGCGGTAATTGCGGGGAAGGGACGTCCTTGCCCCCTTAGTTTTTACTCCTGCCTAGGTTTTGAAAAACAACTTTTTCTGGTTACTTGATTGGAAAAGGCACTTTTTTCATTTAAAAAAATGATGGAAACAACCGAAAGTACACTTTGTGGGAATGTGTTATCAAGTCAAATTTGTAAAAAGCGATTAGGTATAAATATAAGCCTTTAATTGAGCCTTTAAACAGCTCTCTTTTGTTAGAGTAGCCTTCTAGTTTCTGCTAGTCAGTAGGTGATTTATAACGTAGCTTATTAATTGCGTAGCTTATTTTAATTGCGTAGCTTATTAAGAAGGCATGGAGGAGGAATTTGCGGGAGGTGTTCTTGTAAACCTCCAGTTAAGGGTTTAGGGCCATAAATATTACAATGATACCGTTTTATACTTCCAGGATTTTACACTTAAGAAATGGCACCAAAAGTGTTGTTTTCTGTGCTATATCTCACTTACGAATGGTAGAATTGATAAAAAGCACGTAGATATGAACAAAAATTTTCAAATGAGTCATTAAACATTACTCTAAAAAAGTTCTGATAGCCCACTAGCTCCAGCTTTTCCACTTTAAATATGGCACCAAAAATGCCGTTTTTAGTGTCATTTGAAACTTGAAGATGGTGGGATTTATAGGAAGAACGTAGATATGAGCTATCAAAAATCTATCTAAGATGTTCTGGTAGCCCGCTAGCCCGAACCCTCGAGAAACGGCATAAAAAGTTGCCTTTTTCGTGCCATACGGCACTTGCAGACGGTGGAATTTATACAAACCACGTACATACGAGAAATAGCTTTTGAATGAGCTCTTAAGCATCTTTCTAAGATGTTCTAGTAACCCACTAGGCCTTGAAAAAAGAAGACAAAAAATGACCGAGTTAACATTTTTTAATTTTTAGTTACTATGGGCTGTAGTTCGCTCTTTACTAGGTTGCAGCTAATGCTTCAACCATGACAAAGAGTTCATTGCAAATTCTCCGCAAAAACTAGTTAACATTGAAATCTGTGGAATGTAATAAATGGTAGAATTTTTAAAAACGTATTCAATATAAGTAATAGCTTTTAATTGAGCCATTAAACATTTTTCTACGATGGTGTGGTAGCCTGCTAATATTTCAATAGCTTACTGATGAGCAGATGATTTATGAAACTTACTAAGGGGGCTAGGAGGGGGAGTGTACGGGAAGGGTTCTTGTAAACCTCCAGATAAAGTTTCTGGAACATAACTATTACAATAGTACCCGTTTTTTACTTCAGAGCTTTTCCACTTAAGAAGTGGCACCAAAAATGTTGTTTTCAGTGCTATATCGCACTTACGAATGGTAAAATTAATAAAAAAAAAACACATATATATGAGCAATAGCTTTCAAATGAGCCATTAAACATCACTCTTATAAGTTCTGCTATCCCAATTGCCCCAGCTTTTCCGCTTCAGACACGGCACCAAAAGTGCCGCTTTTATTGCCAGTTGGAACTTGCTGATGGTGGAATTTATATGAAGAACATAGATATGAGCAATATCTTTTGTATGAGCTATAAAACATCTGCCTACGGCGTTCTGGTAGCCTGCTAGTGCCACCCTTTGAGAAATAGTGCAAAGTGTCATTTTAGTGCCATATGGCGCTTGCAGATGGCAGAATTTATAAAAAGCACGTAGATATGGGAAGTAACATTTGAATGAGCCATTAAGCATCTCTCTATGATGTTATCGTTGCCCGCTAGGCCTGTAGAAAAAAAAGAAAAAAAGGGAGACACATTAGTGCTACCGATGCAAAAAAGTGATTTTCCTTGTTGTTCAAGGAGGGGGACTGTAATTTCCCTGTTCAAGGTTTTCGACCATGCTGATTCCAGTGGTACTCTTCTCATTTTGATGTGACGCCATTTTCGAGGGATTTGAGGCTTTTTTTTTCAATCACCTTAAATTTCTTTTCGCAATAAACTTGTACTTTTAAGAAGAACCGAAATAATAGTTACCATTAATGAGTCAGTGTCAGATGGCATTTTTTTTTTCACTAGGCAGTTTTTTTTTTCAAAACACGTTTTTTAACTTTTGGTTACTATGGGCTGTGGTTCGCTCTTTATTAGGTTGCAGCTAACCGCTCTTTATTACCGCTGCAACCATGATAAGGAAAACGAGAAAAATAGGAGTCCATTACACTTCATATTATGTTCCACATAAATATTTTTCCAAATATACTGCCTTTGAAACCTTATCATCAAGTAAAAATGTGAGTCTAGTTAATGGCAATATTGAAAAATGTTCTATTCTTCCTGTTTTACCACATTTGCTCCGTTCAATTTTTTCCCTGATATTTAAGGTGCTTTTACTTCCTAAAATCTATCAGTTCAAGATTAGATTCTCTTGTTTTAAAACTTTCAAAAGTGGAAACGAATACACCCTTTACATCTGCAAATAGGACAGAAATGGAATCATTGAAGAATAAGAACGTAGACATGCAGTGAATATATTTCCTGAATGAAGAAATCATTGAAAAAGAAAATAACACAATGCTTTTTACAATAATATTCGTACTAAAAGGAGATAGGTCAAATCGGCTGTCGTTTCGTCATGGGATTTGGTAGAGGAGGATCCGCTCAAGGAATCATAAAATTCTTTCAATTTTTATTTCCAGTATTTTATTGAAACTCCGATTATCTTATTTTTCATTGAAATGCCTAATAAGTACTGATAACGTCCTATTCCTTACTTTCCAGATTAACATATTAACCCATAGATGTAGAACTGTCTCTATGTATAACACCATGCTGATTTCTTGCTATTTTCGCTTTTCTAAATATTTCTTTTAACCAGCTCCAAAAAAGAATTGACATAAATATGCTAAGAATTACGACTGAAATTAGTCGCATTTTACACAACGGTAGCGCTACTTGTGGGACATTTATCTCTGCCGGGCTGTACAAAATGTCTGCTGAGAATAGAATAAGGTTAATTTATACAAAATATGTATATTTTTATTACAATTTAGAAATTTTATGTGCACGCATAAGCGGTACCAGCCAATTCTCTTTCTATTGTTATTACTTTTATCATCTAGCACTAGGAGACAGAGCTTTGCTTGTGAAGGGAATTACAGACTTAAAAATGATATTCATTGTATCTCCCCTCCAGAAATGTATACCCCCACGCCCTGATTTACACAAAAAAAACTTTTATGTAATTTTTGTAGAATTCTTTTTTTTAAGCAAAGATACAAAGGGGTAGGTAATTTTCAAACTCTATGAGCCAATTTTCCCTTCCGATTGGCATCCTTGGCAATTTTTAATTAATTTAAGGTTTCTGCCACAATGATCCCAAGAATTGTTCAGAATTTCTGGACATTCTTTGTCAAACAATGTCCAACGAAAAAGTTAATAATTATATACAGACTATATTTCATTTTACTAATATTAGGCCTTTTCTAATACTTTCAAATTTGAATTACGGTCACTCTTTAAATGTGGGGAATATGTCGCAACATAATGTTGCACAATCTGTGGTAATACTTGACTTATCCTGAATCTTTACTTAGACAGCGCTATCGCGCTGTCTATGATTCTTGTTTCGGCTTGATGTGGTCAGCTGATATGAATGCTGTTTATTTATATAAATCGGCGAACCCACAAAAAGAAAAAAAAATCAATTTTATAAAAAAATCATAGATAGTATTTCAATAAATCAATTATATCAATAGTTTAGTACAACAAATTGAATCTTACAGAGCCGAAATCCATTCAAAATTACGAGCAAATGAATAGAAAGATACCCGGGGCTGTTAGAATAAAGCTTGGTTCAATTATGAGATTGAGCATCCTGTGCTGGGGTTGGGGGGATATATACTGCTGCATTAGCGGTGAATCTGGTTGAAAAAGGCCGAGTGTATACGACATCAAAACTTCGCCCAGAACCTTGTTTAAGCTATGCTACTGTCGTCTGCAGCAGCTCATTGCTGACTATTTTAGCAAAAGCCAAGCACCAGTACTTATATTTATGATTGTTTAATGTGTGTTTATCGTTTATAATGTGTTGCGTAATTTTTTTTAAATTCACCAAGTAGCGTATTTGTTAAATAGTTACTTTCCTTCACTACCGCTTGAATAGAACCTAATTCAATAGTACCCCTCTTGCCCCCCCCTCCCCCAATAAAAGTACTGTAGCTACGCCCCTGGGAATATTCCCAGCATCTATATTTAATTTGAGGTCTTGATTTATGTATTTTCTAATTTCAATGGGTTCGCTAAAAGTAATTGGAGTAATCCGTTTGGTTTGACAATTAAAGTTGCTTCGTCAAAAAGAACTAAATGATCGAGTGTTCAAAACGGCAGAGGCTAGAAGCAGAGTCAAATTCAACATTTCCATTTTTAGGTTTCAGATATTTGGAGGATTGAAAGATTGTGTTGATGTAGTCTTTTTCCCAACTGATGATAAATTTTGCTAATGTAAAACTTCCCACAAGAACACAGGACTCTGTAAAAGCCCCTTCAAAGTACAGGATCAGTGTTATCTTTCCATGAATTGGAAAAAACGTGATTGTGTTTCATTAAAATTTTCCCGAGTTTTACCTATGGCCGAGTCCCGAGTCAGAATCTATGGCCAAATAGCAAAATCTTCACTTGTAGAATTGACTAAAGAAAATGGGACGAGTTCATTATTTTCTTGTTTTACCCTTTTAAATCTTCTTGTAGTATCCTGAACAAGCTTAATGGGACAACCATTACAGAATAAAATTATCTTTAATGCAATTTAATTTAGAGACTACATTATTTTGTGGACAGATTTTTAGAACTCTATTGACTAAAGAGGAGATCACAGAAGGGCGGGTGATTCGACTATAAATGCAAATAAAGATCACTGTACTGGGTTTCTTATAGATAGAAAAACAAGATTAAAAATATTTTGCAGAATTAGAACATTCAAGAAAGGAAGCTTCTCTGAATCCTCCACCTCCAAAGTTAATTGAAGATTCAGTGACAAACTTGGGAAGATTTAAAAACAAAAATTCCGTTTCTTTCAAAAATGAACTAAAAGTTGAGCGTTTTTTCAGTTCTGGGAAAGATAAAACTGATCCTGTGCTTGGGAGTGGCTTTTACTGAGCTTGTGTTCTAGTGGGAAGTTTTGTGTTAGCAAAGCCCGATAACAGCTGAGAGCAAGATAACACGAGCACAAGCTTTCAATAAATAAAACTCTAAAATCTAAATTGGAAATGGTGAATTTGACTCTGCTCTTGCCCTCCATGCTTATGAACATCCATAATTTTTAGTTTCATTTTGACGATACCATTTTATTTTCTCTTGATTTTTCGTTTTTTTCCAACGTGATGTATAGTAAGTGTGGTCTTAAAACGTATTTGAGAGCTTTGTTAGTGATGCTGATAGCTTGAAATCTTTGAAACCTTAATCAGTCTCTTTTGGCTAATATGACATTCTACCATTGGAACATTGCTGCTCAAGATAAGGTAAAAAAAAGAGAAAAAGAAATCTCAAGATGATGAAACAAAGAGGACTCCTACCAGTAGAAGCAACGACAAACTAAAACGAAATGATCTATAAGACCTAAAATTAAATAAAATCTAAAACTAAACAATAAAAAAGAACTAAGAAACAAACCAATAGTTATGTATGCAATTAATACTGGTGCGATTGACCACCACAGAAGTATTTTTATACACAATTGTGAGTTACTTCAATAGGAACATAGAGGCAACTGGATAAAACAAAAGAAAATGAATATGAAATTAATTATTTTATTTCGAAATAATCCTTTTGTTAGCTTCCACTGCTGCAATTCTCCTTGTCTTATATTTAACTTAATTGCTTCAGGTTTTGTTATGTTTATTGTTAATGAATAAATCCTTTCTTTCTTAAAAAAAACCTAGTCCCATAGTAATTTTGTAAAATATTATTATTATTATTAGCTACAGGTTCACTTTTAAGAAGAATTTCATAATTCAGTTCAATATTTAAATTTCCTATATCTCTATTTATTGGAAGATTAGCAAAAATGTTTTTTATTTCAACGACTTCTCTAGCCCATTGTGTCAACCCTTTATCGTTAGAAATGACTGTGGCATCATCAAATTGTACTTAATGGTCAGGGTGGTGGAAAATGTGTTCTGCCAAAGTTGAAACGAACGTTTCTGTGGTCAAGAGTTTCATCCTAGCTTTTGTGGTATCTTCTGTATCTTAGCTTTGTGGGGACCCTGAGAGTCAGTATTTAGTAGCTAAAGCTATGGAGATTGATTCTGGTGGTTCAACTTCAGTTATGATGATACAGAATAATATTTTTCCACAACTTGAAAGAGCATAATTTGTGTTAACACAGAAGAGAGTGAAATCAAAGCTCAGTACAACCAGAAATTAGCTCAAATAACATAAAGGGTTCTAAGACAAAGGGTAATATAGTTATTTGTGGTAATTTGTGCTTATAGTATCTATTTCTGCTCGTTTTAAATCTATCATAAGCTGATTTCTATCCATTTTGCTTTTCAAATTTGTTATTTACTTTTTTAATGAACATTTTCTTTTTTAAAGTTAAGTTTTGTTCGTTTCAGCCCCTGTAGTGTTTATATATAATAGGGATTTGCGAAGATTTGCTAGATGTTTTCCAGAGAAATTGCTTAAGGATTGTTCTGGGTACCCGGCTGACTGACCGTATTTCAAATAATAGGCTATACGAAAAATGTGGTTCAATACCACATATAATGAAAGAAAGGTTGAGGTGGCTAGGGCACGTTGTGCGGATGAAGGATGACAGATTGCCGAAGATTGTTCTTTTCGGCCAACCATCTAGGGCTAAACAGAAAGCAGGTCGTCCCCGTCTGGGGTGGGAGGACGTCATAAAGAAAGATTTAAAGGAAATGGGAACTTCGTGGGCGGGTGTAAAAAGGGAGGCTTTGAATAGATTGGGGTGGAGGAGGAGCGTGCGTAGCTGTGTTGGACTCAGGCGGTTTGGTGCTGCGGTGAGTTGTTAGTAGTAGTAGTAGTATGAGATATTGCAGACATGCCATTTTGACAACCAGGATGCATATGGTGCCTTTTGATTCATTTCAGCATTTCATGAAAGTCTTAACATAATAATCTAAGCCGTTCCTGAGATATTGCAGCTACGCCCATTGAAAGCTGGGATGCACATAGTGTCTTTAAGTTGAACATGCAACTCAATATTATCTGAAGGTTTCAACTTGATACCCTTCCCTCACTATTCTTGAAATATTGAAGATATGCCGTTCTAACAACCTGGATACATATGGCATCTTTTGATTTTGTTAATACCCGTAGCTGTTCCTGAGATCAGTATGGATTCGCACATATACGCCTTTTGACAACTTGGATGCACCCAGTGTGTTATGATTTAGTGCAATATCAAACTTAACCTTCTCTGATATTTTGAACTCAATAATCTTAGCCATTCGTGAGACATTGCAGATAAGCCATTTTGACAACCGGGATTCACTATGTCATTTTCACAAGCAGGATACAGTTTAGACTCTTTTGATTTAGTTCAATATCTCTGGTCGTAGTTCGAGAAGCAGCAGTAGTATTTGCAGTGATAGTCGCAATCATAGAAGTAGTACCAGCACTAGTAGTCACAGTCACAATTAGTAGCAGTTACGAGTTATCGCAAGGTGTTGTATTCGCAGTAGCAAGAAGCCGCAGTAGCAGTCGAGTTGCATTTGCAATTAGTCGCAGTCGTATTCATAAGTTTTCGTAGTTGCAGGCAGTCGTACTCACCAGTATTCATAGTCCTAAGTAATAATCACATAATCACATAGTCGCTAATAATCACAGTTACAGTCGCGATTGAAATCACAGCAGTACTAGGCCTGAAATTTTCAAATTAATGCCATTACTCTTTTATAAGATATTGTAGATACGCCACTTTGATAAACTGGATTCCGTCTAGTGTCTTGATTTAGTTCAATAAATCCTTCAACATTGTCCGAAATTTCACCTCAATACTTGTTACCTTTTTGGACACATCCATGATAAAATATCCCCCCTTTCCTAACTCTTGCATATAAAAAATGGACAAAGTGCATAATTTACATTCCTTCCCCAGAGAGCTATGACGGGTCAGGTATCCCGGAGCCACAGTTGTTAGACTTTTTGAATAAAATGGCTTTTCAAAATTGGGAGGGGGCATAAAAAAGGACAATAAGGAGACTGGTTGACGTCCGATCGCTCTTCAACATACCCTGAAAGTTTCAAAACCCTCAGCCGTTCCTTAGATATTGCTAACACGCCCAAATAACAACCATCCTGCACTTAGTGTATTATTATTATTATTTTAATTTTTTTTTTTTACATCCACCTCAACATTTCTTGAAAGTTCCACTTTAATACCCTAAATCTCTTTGGAGACTCAGGATCAAACATGAGCCAATCTCACAATAACAAATCTTATGCTTAAACAATGGGCAACTTGGATAACTTACAACCCTTGCCCCAGGGGCTTTGGGGAGTTGTCTTCCACGGAGACATATTTACTTGACCTTGAGACTATTTTGAACAATATTTCTGTTTTAAAATGTTTATTAAGTGTCTTTGGGGGGAGGGCAGCTAAAAGGGTATGGGAGGAGAGCTAGTTGACCTCCGACCACTTTTCAACATTGTCTGAAAGTTTCAACTTAATATCCTTAGACTTTCCTAAGATATTGCAAATGCACCTTCTTGATAAACTGGATGCACATATGTTTTTTTTATTTAGTTCAACATAAACCTCAACAATCCCCGAAGTTTGGACCTTAATACCCTTTGCCTTTTTGGACACACCCAGAATCAAACATTCTCCTTTTCCCGATTATATAAATCTTGTATGTAAAGAATGGACAAATTGCATAATTTACAATCCTTGCCCCTAAGACAGTGGGGGACAGGACCGTCACATATGGAGGGGGGATGCCCCCCTCCCAATGTTTTTGGTCACTCGGTAAGAAACATAAGTCGGTAAAATCGTGGCGCTTCGCGCCACGGTTTTTCCGATGCCGCTAAAATTCTTTGTTCAGTTCAATAAAGACTACGAAATTACTGACATGTCCTCTACAGAAATTTTGAACTTGGTCAGTAAACGCAGCAGTTTTACCGACTTCTGCTGTGATTTTACAGATGGTGCCACAACTTTCCATTTGGTTAAATAAACAGCATTAAAATAGTGACATGATATGTACCGAAATCTAAATCTCTGTTGGTAAATGCAGCGGTTTTACCGACTCGTGCAGTGATTTTACATATTGTATTCGAACGGACATTATGCTAATTATTGACAAAAACGTCGGTAAAAATGACCAGCCAGTCGGTAAACTCTTGCCCACCCCCTAAAAAAATTTTGGCTAGTAACGACACTGGTGGGGGGCGTGGCATCCCTGGAAGCATGGTTATTAGAGACCCAGGATAAAATATGCCTTTTTTCCCAATTAGAAAGCTTATATATAAACAACGGGCAACTTGCATAACTTACAACCCTTGCCCGAGGGCTGGTATTTCTACACTGGAGGCATACTTATTTAACCTTTGGATTATATTGAAAAAAATGGTCATCTCAAAGTTTTGATCTGATGTTTTTTGGGGAAAAAAGGTCGTGGAAGGGGGCTTGTTGTCCTTTTATCACTTTTTGACTATAAAAAAAGGCTCTAGAAACTTCAGCTTCCAATCGTATGAGCCCTTTCCGAAGTTAATTCGACCACCTCTTCCATATCAATTGTCCCTAAAAAAAAAAAAGGTATACATTGAAGACTTATGGCTCTTTACTACGTATAAGCAACGTTAGAGCGTTGCTTCTGATATCTGTGATGACATTATTCATAAGTAATTGTTAAATCATTTCTTCGATCTGTGGATGGAATGATGGCAAGTATCAGCTTAGATGGGCTACACATCCCCACACTCCAGAGGATTTCTGTGGTCATAGGCAGCGCGATAGAGCTGCCTAAGTAAAGGACGATGTGGGCACAGTGTATTTTTTTTTTCTTCTTTCTCCATACCCGGGCACTTCGTATCGAAGGAGTTGTCGTAGAAACTTCGAAAAGGGCTCATTCGATTGGAAATCGGAGTGGCTACTGCCCTTTTTAATAGTCGAAAGTGATTGGAGGGCAAATAGCCCCCCCATGTCCATCATTCCCCCAAACACATCCAATCAAAATTTTGAGATATCCATTTTGTTCAGCGTAATTGATTTCCAGATAGAAAATATGTTTTTGAGGAGGACATTCCCCCACAGTCCTCGGGGCAAGGGTTTTAAGTTATGCCCGGAGGGCATATAAGAACGATGTTGGCACAATGTATCATTTTTTTTTTCCTTTAGAGCAGGGCACTTCGTATCGAAGAAGTTGTCGTAGAAACTTCAAAAAGGGCTCATTCAATTGGAAATTGGAGTGACTTGTGCCCTTTTTAATAGTCGAAAGTGATTGGAAGGCAACTAACACCCCTTCCACGCCCACCATTTCCCGAAACACATCCAATCAAAATATTGAGATAGCCATTTTGTTCAGCATAGTTGATTTCCAAATAGAAATTATATTTTTGAGGGGGACACTTCCCCACAGCCTTCAGGGCAAGGGTTGTAAGTTATGCCCTGGGGGTGTATAAGGTTTTTATAGAAGGTGTTGTCGTAGAAACTTCAAAAAAGGCTCATTCGATTGGAAATTCAAAGGGCTAGTGCCCTTTTTAATAGTCGAAAGTGATTGGAGGGCAACTAGCCACCCCCCACGCCCATCATTCCCCCAAACACATCCAATCAAAATTTTGAGATAGCCATTTTGTTCAGCGAAGTTGATTTCCAGATAGAAAATACGTTTTTGAGGAGGAAACTCCCCCCAACCCTTGGGGTAAGGGTTGTAAGTTATGCCCTGGGGGCATATAAGGTTTTTATAGAATGCCTTGTCGTAGAAAACTTCAAAAAGGGCTCATTCGATTGAATGTGCATTGTCAGTTTAATATACATATACTGATATTTAGTAATCAAAATGTTAATATTATTTGATTTATTAAAGTTATAAAAGTAAAAACATTTATATTTTTTCAGTAAAGTGCAAATTTTGTTCTGGCCTTGGGAAGACATAGGGGTTTTGAGTCCAACTTATGTTAATTTCTGCTCGTTTTGAGTTTGACTCGGTTATTTATTGTAATTTCTGTTCGTTTTGGGTTTCATTTTTTTATCGATGCTGATTTGTGGTAGTTTCACGCTTGATAGATTATTTGATTTTATTTTTGCTCATTTTTTGTTTAATGGAGTTCTTTACTTTTCTTTGAAAAACTTATTTTGTGGGAAAAGCTTTTTGATTAATACCACAAAATATCGCAAGTGTCACGCACTCTGCAAGAACTTAAAAGGGAACAACTATTTTTAGGGGGAGGGGAATTTGAAACAGTACGAAAACAGATGAATCTTGAATATATAGGACACATGGTATTTTGGCAATTGTAATAGCTCGTTTTGATTTTTCACGAAATAATCCCAATTCTTTTTTTTTGTCACTATTGATTTTGCAGACCCCAGTTTCGAAATTATAAGCCGATAAGTGAGGATCTAAAATATGCAGTTGGAGAAGCAGCTAAAACGGGCGATGTTGAAATGGAGGTAGCGGACTCTTTAGAGAAAGCAAAGGATTTACCGGTTGTTGAAGAAATTGTAAGTATAGGTTTAGCAGGTTTTCCTCAGTTTTGAAGAGCAAAAAAGGAAATGCTGTTTATTCATTTGGGTGCTTTCTCCTCCCCATTGAAAAACTCAATTTTCAAAAATACTTATCTATATGCTGGTTTATTTTTTTCAGGATTTTATGTTTCGATAAACTTACTACCGTTGAACTTATACTTTTTTTATGTTTCGATAAACTTATACTGCAGAATAAATTTCAGTGTGCAGGCTGTTTACCGTTCTTTCTCATGTACTCGTGTTTTTTTTTTCTGTTTCAACAGCCTTACTTCTCCCACCCCAAAATGAAACTATTATGTTCCTGTTGAGTGTCAAATGCTTTTTCTTAATCGAAATGATTCTGTTGCTGCTTTCTTTCTGTATACTGAAGCACGGGGATAGCCCTGGAAGTGAACCAGGAGGAGGGGGGATTGTCCAACTGAAGTCTAACATTAGGAATAAAATTTGTAAAAAGACGGGACTTAGTCAAAAATTGGACAAGCTCAAATACAGTAAAACTCATTACAGTATTGGATCTAGGGCTGTCTAGCCTCATAAGAAAGGTGTATTTTTACTGAAACAGGAAAACTACAAAAGAACATTTAGAAAAAAATAGAGTTAGGTTCTCTTAAATTTTTAAGATAGTGTAGTTTTTCCCTCTTCAACTAAAATTCCGGCCGACTACGGCCAAATGTCGAGATATTAGTCATCTGACAAGTCAGGTCGGACTACCATTGCAATTTCATGTGGCTCTCCTTGACAGAGCTAATTTTATTTAATCATCAAAGTAAGCATATACACTCCCAAATTAGAACTCCTTATCTAAATTGTAGAACTGCATATTGACATCCCTTCTTTAATAATGAGTATCAAATAGTTCCATGGGTTCAATATAGGGATCACTTATAAAATCATTCATACATATTCTTATGTTTGTTCCGTGCTTAATTTTTTATTATGTTACGTTAAAATTTCGAACGGATCCCTTCATTTATCAAAAAATGTTGCTTTTTTTCAAAATATTGAGTCCTTAAGCTAAGGTTCCCAGTCTCCTCTGACTGGTAAGTCTTCCTTGGGGGTTGAACTAAATTCACCGCCGTAATTGTACCTCTAAAACCAAACAAACAAAATACCTGTTTTAATCTCCGTAATAACCGCAAATTGAGCAAGCATATATCAATTTTAGGAACCCAAGGTGACACAGCAATGAATTCTATTTTTAGGAAGTTCTCTTCCAGGTTCAACGAATCTGAACCGCAAATACATACTTAACACAAAAGTAAGGTTGATACTACAATACAGCTGTGAGTCATGGGGAACTGACCCTACAAACCCATCTATTTCCCCTTGAGAATAAGAAAATACCAGAACACAACGAAAAAAAGAAAGAAAAAATTGACTGCCAATGAAAACTAGGGAAAAAAGTAAATATTTCTGCGAAGACCTCCGCTTCATTGTTGTCAATCCAAAAGGATTAAAAAAAGGGGGTAAAGTCGACGAAACGAAAAAAACGAGACAAACCTCAAAATTAAAGCAATCAAAATGAATGCATAAATTTTCAAGTAAACATTAAGAAAGAAACTGAATAAAAAAAATATACAAGGCCTTTATGTGCTTATCTCTCCTGGTTTTGAAGCACGAGAAATTTCATAGGTTGCGAAACAATTTACGCATGGGTCTTTCTCTTTTACTATGATTTAATGTGTACTAAGAATCTAAATTAATGAAAGCATTTTGAGCGTGGCTAAGATAGATTTCCCAAGTGTTCTATTAAGGGCGACTTTTCAGTGAATTTGCTTTGCAAACTCAAATCCCAAGGCCAGAATGAGGCCTTTATTGGGGGGGGGGCAGTTATGGAGGTGTTATCAAGCTGGTTTAAGCAATTCCAAATCACAGATATGTTGGGTGAAACAATCGGCATTTGACGCGACTTAATGGCTTTACTGACTTGAAGGTTTATTTTAATAAAAAGATTTGCTCTAATTGTTGACCAGTCCTTTTGATATAGACACAATCAAAAGAACACAACCAAATTCTATATGCACCACTACCTAGAATGAGGCTTATTCCATCCTTGCCACAGTTGCAGTAACGTCAATTGTGGGGGGGGGGGGTATGTGCCACCTAGATCCCCCCCCCAATTTGAAAAATAAGTTTTTCCGGTGTTTTCATTGAAAAATGCCTGAAAAAATTCTCCCTCCCCCTAGATTTGGAAAATAAATTTTGACCCCCCCACCGTAAATTTAATAACTTGTACAGAAGAAGTAAACCGTTTATTTTGTTGGGATTGTGGAAAGTAACACTTGAGGCTTTTTTAGTTCTTAAAGTTTGTCACCCAATTCAGGGATTAAGGCCTAGAGGGTGAAGATTTTTTTTTATCACCCTCCCTAAGGATACTGTCAGTTGGATATCGGGGTTGTGCGGATTTTTTTTCCATGGCCTCATTAACACCCCGATATTCAACTGACAGTATCTTTACAGAGAACATAAGAAACTCCATACTATTACATTTCAAAATTGAGTGACTTTTCTTTTTTTTTTTTAGGACTAATTCTACAAGTTCATATAGTCGATCTCAAGAGTGTTTTGTGTATATCTGATTTCCATGGATGACACTTATCTTGTAAGATAATATTACCTTGCCAGTCAGTGAGCTCTTGACGATGTGAAGAAATAACCTGACATAGACCAGACCGGGCTCAGTTTGGTCTTCGGCCAAAATCCTGATTTCAAACTGGATACAGAAATATTGCTATCTTAGCTTAAAAAACCGTACAGGAGATAATTCTACTTCCAGTTTTATATTCTCTTTTAATCAAAATCTATTCTTCCATCAATACTTTTTTTTTGTAGAATAATTGTTCATTTCTTTGATGATTTTTGGGGGTTATTCTTAAACTCAAAAACGTCAAAGTTCTTCAAATTGACTTAAGTACTCCAAGTTAATCGCTGATCACCTTAGATCGTCATGGGTCCATTCCTGTCGCTTTGGGTGTTTATCAACAAAGCTTCTACATTCAGCTCTCCTAAGTTGTACTACAGCCCAAGACGTAGTAATTATTAGAACCCAAATAAAGCTGTTTTAATAGACTTGTATGCGTCTTTTCTCTATGGATGGTAAGCAGAATATCTATTAAATTGAAGCCAAATTTAGCTTAACTCAATGAATCGTCTCAATTTTTTGTATTAGTAGTTGTCATATCTCTTGTATACTGATGACATAGTGCCCTTAAGACGTTTTAGTTTTCCTCTTCCATTGGCTACAATTCCAGATTAACTCTTATCTGTTTCCTATATAATATTTTATTCTTAGCACTAATAAGCAAGAGCGCTGTTTATAACAAAACGAAACGGATTCAGGAAAAATTAAAAAACTAAAAATTGTTGGATATAAAAACATCAACTCATGTTAAAATATTGAATTATTCAAACTAGTTAGCATTAAAAAAAAAAACAGAAGATTTGTCTCGGAGAATAAAATCCACTTTGCCATCAAGCGGCTGTAAGTAATAACACTTGTGGCGTGGAAACACACATTATAAGTTCATATTCTCAACATTTTCATGTCTTGAATTTGTTTCTAGGATGTTACCAATTTAGCACCAAGAAAACCTGACTGGGACTTGAAACGAGATGTTGCCAAAAAACTGGAATTACTTGAAAGAAGAACTAAACGTGCAATAGCAGAACTAATTAGAGAACGGCTTAAAGCTGAAGGTATGACAAACATTGCTGAAACGGTTAGTGTTGGTGCTGCTACTGCTCCAAAAGAAGTTGATGAAGACTAATATTTTTTTTTAGTTCAAAATAAATTTTTACTTTCAGTAATATACAATTTCGTATCGTCATTCCCAACATAAAGGGCTTATCTCAAATTTCCACCATTATACAGGAGAGCAAAAATAAAGATTTTCAGTTGTTTTTTTTTAGGTTTCAACTCGCAAAAAACTTATGAGTTGAGTGTCTTAAACCAAGCCTACCCACCCAGAGTAAGGAGCCTGCGAGATTCACCTGAATTTCGAAAAAGAGACAAAACAGCCCTAAAAGTACGAGTGATCTTGATGAAAAATATACTACCAAATTCAAGTCACAAGAAATCTGTAAAAATAAGATGTTGGTAAAAAAGGTATATAAATTTATCTACACATTTCTTTTTTTTGTAATTAAAGAAAAATGAGTATAAAATCATTTATTTTTCAATTGAGACAACAACACATACGCTTCAGCACCAGTCTTCATCAAAAATACAAAAAAGGCTATGAAAAACCAAGAAAGAAAAGTGAATCTGACATAAGGCAGCTAAGACAACCTGGAAGAAAGAAAAAGCAATATACAAAACTGAGATATGACCAAAACCAGGATTATAACAAAATTCATTTAGCTACGGAATATTACTATCGATACAACCTAAATTGAACAAGACTGTAACCCTGCTGAAATTTTCGTAAATGAGGAGTCAATACAGATTTGGTCCAGAATATATTAAATACATTATCTTTATAGTATATTATAAATTATTAGTATCTACGAATGGGGTTTAGGCCCCCTCCCATTTTCCCCAAACACATTCGATTGACACCCCCCCCCCTTCCTGCCAGGGCGAGAGGGGGGGGGGGTTAGAAATTGATATTTAATCCCTCTTGATTTCTGGTCTACGCTGTTATTATGAAAGTAGAAAGTAATTTTAAACCCCAAAATTAGCAGAGTTTATTCCGTATAGGAGGGGGGCTGCCTCTTCCTCATCCCAACCTTCCCTTCGTGGTCGTAGAAACTTCAGAGGATGATCATTCAATCGAAAATTATAGTTCTGGTCCTTTTTTACAAGTCGAAAGTGAGTAGAGGCCAGCCAACCCTATTCTGAAACCGTTTTGATATCTGGTCCTTTTGTTACCCCTTAGGACATCTGATCAACTTTTTGAGGTAACTATTTTGTATTTTCTCTCGGGCTCTTCAATTTTGCGTTTGGGGGAATTATCCCGGAGGGAAGATTTCCCAGGAGGCGCCGACTCCCAATTGATTATGTAGAACTCTTTAAGCTTTGATATGAGGGAGCTCAGTTCCCCCAAGAGCATTTTAGGGGAGGATCTGGCCCAAGCTCCATCCCTGAATTACGCTTATGTTTAATGTTTTTGAGCCTAATGTAATACACCTTCATATTCTAAAATGCAATAAATATGTTTTCTAAACATAAGACGTGTTTTTTTCTTCAAAATTATTTTGCTTTTCAGAATTTTCTTAGCAATCAATTTCTCCATTACGATAAGGTTCTCCAGGCGATTTGGGGAGGTTCTCCCTCAACAAAATCGTGAAATTTCGTTTATTATTTCTAAGTATTTCATAAAATTTCGATTTTTGGTGCTTGGCTAAAAAGGCGAAGTTCCCTGTCTCTTCAGGAATATCCATTGGTGTCAGCCTGTATTTTTCGCTAAAAATTAGTTAGCCCAGTTTCAAAAAGGCACAGAGTAGCACAGTCACTCCTAAACATGCACACAGTCCATACAAAATGAGCGGTAAATACAAACATTTATTCTAAATTTAATTTATTCGTGCGCAGTACGACTATAAATGATTCACTATCAACTATTATGGAGGAGCACCGGTGGATCTTTGCCTAGGCAGGGGGAATGTGATTGAAACCTCAAATGTGCGTTTTCACTTTATTATTATTTAGCCAGATAATTTATAAGTATAATTCAAGGAAAAAAAGGACAAACTTTAAACGAAATTGAGCCTCAGGGAAGTTGAAACAATTTAGTATACTTTTTCACAAAAAAAATCCACCAACACATTAGGTTGTCTTTGCTCAACTACACGGGCCATCTTAAGCAGATGTAACTCAACATGACAAGTAATGACACATGGTGTTCACAAATATTGATAATCCTATCTACTTGCCTAAAGGAGGAGAGAAAATGAGTATCGAAAACTGGAGGCCAATCTCCATCCTCCCTCTGTTCTTTAAGTTAATAGAGAAAGTCATGCACCGTCGAATGTATGGTTACCTCACCAAACACGGGCTCCTGTCTGATACTCAGTTTGGATTCAAGAAAGCGCACTCGAAGACTCACGCGGTTGACCGTTTGTCTGATTTTGTGAACAAATGCCTGGATAGAGGTGATTTTGCTCTTACAGTTTTTATTGAGTTTAAAAAGGTTTCCACACAAATGATTTTAAAATTTTATTACATCATTTGCAGTGTTTAGGTATTAGAGGATCTTGTTTGAAATGGTTTGAGAGTTATTTAAATAGAAGATCAGTTAGAATGGTTTTAAATGACGTTGTTTCAGTTCCCTGTTAAATGCGGTGTTCCACAAGGTTCGGTATTGGGCCAGCTTCTTTATTTATTATATGTTGACAGCATGACGTTTTACTTGCCGGATTCATGTCTCACGTCGTTCACTGATGATATTGATATTAGTATCTCTAGTCATGGTATGGAGGTTCTATTGGAAAAGTAAACAGTGTTTTGAACCAAGTTAATATTTTTACAAGCTTTAGCCTTTTATCTGTCAATGTAAATAAAACGAATCTTATAGTATACAGTAGAATAGGAACACCACCTAATTTTGCTCTAAAAGTTCTCTTTTTAGTCCCTTAAAGTCTCTAAAAGTCTCCTAAAAGTCCCCCAATAGATTGTCATATATCAAGGAAACAACACACTGACTTGGTTGTTTCAAAAGTGGCCAGAGAAGTTGGAATTATTAGGAGGTTGAAAGATTTTCTGCCGTCTGACGCTCATCGTGTGCTATATCATTCGCTGATAAGTCCTTACTTTTATTATGGTTGGGTTTTATGGGCTAGTAATTCTTGTTCAAATTTTAAACGCGTGCAGATTTTACAAAATTAAGGTAGCAAGACTAATTGGAGGATATGTGAAAAAGGATAAAGACACGACTTCATGTTTTAAGAAGCTAAAGTTTATGAATGTAGTCAAGATAAAGTGATTATCAGGCCGCTATTTTTGCTTACGAATGATGGAATGGTGTATGCTTTGAAGTCTTTTGATCACTATATACAAGTAATGGTCATGGTTATAAACGACAATTACCGAGGATTTGGTCAGGAGAGCATCGTAGCAGTACACGAGGTGGTTTTACAATCCGGCATTTAAGACCCGACCGAGTGTATGGAATTTTCTTCCGCCAAGCATTAAGACGGCTACACCAACAGCTATTTAAAAGTAAAATAAAAAGGTATCTTTTTGGATGGGGAGGTTCAAGCCCCAGTTTTCTTCTCTTTGTGTGTGGCTTTTTTTGGCGAGTGTTCACTGGCTCTCTTTTTAATTGTTTTTTTTTCTTTGGTTAGTATTTTGTTCTCATAATTAGATAGTTATTTAGTAGCCACTCGACAATAATGCGATTATCGTGTCTTCTGTGGAGCGGCTACTACTATAAATTATATCTTGAAGTATTCTGGTTGTGAATAAATATATTAATTATTAATTGGCCCAGAAATTAGGAACAGGAGGAAGGAAACGATAACAGACCCTAGATGAATCCTGCGCTTCTTAGCAAAGTTTTTTTTAGCCAATACTTTAGAGATTGAATGAATTATTCATTTTGAATCGAGTTTAACATCCCTCCAAATGTCCAATACTGAATTGACTTGGGAGTAGTTAGCTGCTTGAACCCCCCCCCCCCCAAAAAAAAAATGTATGTTTGTCCGACTCGTAAAAACGTAACAAAAATGAATATAACCAAATTTTTGATGCACTTTTATTGCTTTTTTTGTAACCCCCCCCCCCCCCCCGAAAAAAAAAATCCTGGATACGAGACGATCCGCGATCATAGTAGTAGCTGTTCAAACGGCAAAAATAAAGGAAAGTACCTTATCGAACAAATCCAACGTGAAGTCTTCAAATTGGTGGCTGCCGGAGTTTTCTGTAATCAAAATACAATAGTCAAACAGAACGAAACAAATTCAGAATCAAAATAAAAATTGAGAGGATTGTAAGGCAGCCAGTACGGTCTGTAAGAATTCACACAGAAAAAAGGCAAAGATGCAAAAAAAACGACTTGTTGTATGTAGTTTTTCCAAAAACTTTAACATTGTTAAACATTCTGTGAAGTTAAGTTTAACTCAGTTTACATTTCTATCGCTTCCGAACTGGCCAATCACCAGTGAAAAAGTTCTTACTGGCCAATCATTAATTTTTTACTGACCAATCGAAAATGTGTTTAAATACATGAGCCAAATACATACTAACAGGAGTGGAAGTTGAACCCTTGTTTCTTAAAATGAGGAAAACTGTATAAAAACACGCCCTATTTCAATTACTCTATAAATAGAAGTCGTTTAATCATAATTTAACAATCTCCACCGAATCAAAACCATGTCTCCCAGATACAAATTGATGTACTTTCAACTTCTGAGAGTTCGGCGTCGAAGCAGTGACGGACCCTGAACTTTGTAAGTTTTAAAAGAATATTGCTAAAAATAAGATTAGCACAATCAAGGCCGTTTCCATGGGGGGGGGGGGGTCCCCCCCCCCCCCCCCCCACAAACGTAACAAATATACATATAAACAAATTTTTGATACGTTTTTTAAAGTCTATTTGAACACCCCCTCCCCTCCCCCTGAAAAAATCCTGGATACGGCCCTGAGCACAATAAAT
This sequence comes from Artemia sp. Kazakhstan ARC1039, assembly GCA_029168905.1. NCBI lineage: Eukaryota > Metazoa > Arthropoda > Branchiopoda > Anostraca > Artemiidae > Artemia > Artemia sp. Kazakhstan ARC1039. The sequence continues at coordinate 6,769 of JAQQPU010011419.1, read as the reverse complement.
AACAAAAAGTATTGATTTATTAAAGCCATTTTGACGTGACACACTAAAATATACTTCATCATATTCTGTATATTCAAATCACAAATTAAATATCAGAAATTATTTTAACAAGATGAATGTTGGATTAAAATACAAAATTTATAATACATCTTCTTTTTAATATCTTGTTGCTTGTTATTATCTAGTGAATCCATTTGGCTTCTGAACAGCTCTTATACTGTAAACTCATAACAATGTATATTTTTCTAACTTGCAATTGTACGAAACGGAGTTTTGAAAATAGTATAAAGAATGAATCTACTTCTTTTATAGCTAATTCAATTATGTAAATTCATAATTTACCTTGCTTTAGTCTTGTCCGTTACAAGATGTAGTTAATACCAGACATTCACCCCCACCCACCCCCTTATACTACCCAATATACACAAAGATGGCAAAATATTAGACTATTCTGTTCAAAACCCTTCTCAGAAAATTTTAGTTGCGAAAAAGAGAAGCATTTTATCCGATAATGGTCTTCCAATGTCTTAGCCATTCTGTTTACTGGATGAATCATCACATGTTTATTCACTACCTGTACACTAACATTTACACTCAAACAACTAACAAAAGTTGGTCTGCACACCAAAAAAGAAAAAAAAGAGATTAACAAAAGAAGAAACACTAGGGAAGTTCCGTAAATTCAAATTTCTTCCAGATTTCATCACACAAACATAGCAAGTCTCCATGAGTCTTCTATTTACTTTGGATATTATGAGAAAGAAGAGAAAAAAGAGCACAAAAGAAAAAGAGAAAAAAATCCAAAAGAAAAAGGAAAAAAAGGATAAAACTTACTTATGCATCGAAAGGACATATCGTACAAGATGTAACTCAATATGGTGTCCATTTTTCGATATACTATTGCTGCTAATAACAGCTCACAGCAGCACAAGTCTACCTGAGGCCCCCAGGTATGTACAAGCTCCCCCTCCATCCCAAACTGTTCAGAACGTTACTCTTTACTTCCTACTGTAAAGTTCTCATTTATTTTCAATCATTTCTTATAGCCTTACCCTCTCCATTATATGACTCATTACTTTTCGATTAAACTCAGATGTATTGCCAACAGACGCGATTTTCGGCAACCTGCTATCCTTCATCCAAAAACAAGACCTAACCGTCTTAGCCTTTCTTTCATTACAGCTCTAGAAAACGGGATCAAATCACACTAAAAAAAAAAACTTATTGTCTAATATAAGGTCGTTAAAACGAATATATAAAACTTTCCCCAAACGATTCATCTGAACGACATTTAACATATCTTAACATTCTTTCAAAGTGCCTATGGTTTAAAGCCATACTTGACCATTGTCACTACTATCCTATTTTTGGTTTGGATGCTTATCTTCGATTCGTCCAAACCTTTTCCAATTGCGAAAAAAACACTGTCCCTTGGATATTCAGTTTTTTTTTATATCTTCACAACCCTTACTATTAAGGGGTTTCAATACCTTAAAGGATCACCCCCTATTCCATCCATCCTAATTTTTTAGATTTTGTGACCGAAGTATTTAGAGTTGATTGGGTGGTTTTACCATAACTCGTAGAGATTGGATAATAGATCCGAACATACGACAGAAAACTAAAACCCGACACCTACTTCCCCAGAAATCTTAGAAAAAAACATGTAATTTCCCTGTTTTATGTAGGAGATAGAGATATATAGTTTTAATGAAACTTAAATCAGATTTACCTAGGTAAATTTGGTGTAGGAAAAGAAAACAGTAATGGATACAGACTTTTGCAATTTTGTAGGTATAACAATCTAGTTATAACCAATACGGTGTTTGGTCATAAAATGGTTCATAAGTTAACATGGTATTCACGTGATGCAAACCTTATTGATTATATTATAGTAAACCGAAGACTGGCAGGATCAATACAAGATACTAGGGTATATAGGAGTGCTGTTATTGATGTTAAAAGTAAAGATCACCATCTAGCAGTGTCGAGGGTTAATTTAAAGCTGAAATATCGGAAGGGTAACTACCTCCCGGGAAGTTATGATGTTGGTAGGCTCCAGGATGAGAGAAACTTTCCAGGAACAGTTGAATGCTAAACTTGAGAGCTTAAAATTTGATAATGTGGAAGATGGTTGGAATAATTTTAGAAAAATAATTTGTGAAGTTGCGGAAGGTGTATTAGGGAAGAAAGCTAGAACTGCAGCTAAGAATATTAGTGAAAAAGCTTTATGTTTAATAGAAAGGAGAAAGGACTTGTACAAGAATTATCTGAGTGATAGATCGTATGAAAACAAAAGAAATGTAAAGAAAGTGGAGAAAGCATTAAAATATGAACTAAGGAGGTATGAAGTGGAGGCCATGGATAAAATTGCCGAGGATCTGGAAGATGCAGCTAGACGGCATAATAGTAAAATATTGTACTGGCACGTTAACAAATTGAGAGGGAGTAGTCAATCCGGACTTGTCCCAGTTAAACATAGGAATGGGGTCGCAATTAGCGACAAGGAAAAAACTAAAGAGAGATGGGCCAAACATTTTGAGAACTTGCTTAACCAAGATAGAGTCGCAGGAAAAAATATAGAGGAAAATGAAAAAGTTTGTGATACCTTGGATGTGAAGGAAGATTTGTTTTGTGAGGAGGAATTAGCAACAGTACTAAAAGGATTAAAGAATAACAAGGCTCCAGGTGCTGATAGGGTGGTAAATGAGTTTCTTAAATATGGTGGCTCTGAGGTTAGAAATAAGTTATTGAAGATTATGAATATGATTTTTGAAAAAGGGGAAGTACCTAACGATTTTAGGAAAACCTTAATTAAGCCACTTTATAAGAAAGGTGATAAAAGTGAGTGTGGTAATTATCGAGGTATTAGTCTGGTCTCTGTAGGTAGCAAATTACTTAGTAATATGATACTTTTTAGACTGAGAGATGCCATAGACAAAGTCTATGGCATTTTTAGAAAAGGTAGAGGATGTGTCGACCAAATTTTCACTCTTAGGCTAATAATTGAGAAGTGCCTGAGTTTTCAAACACCTTTGGTCCTCAGTTTTATAGATTATGAGCAAGCGTTCGACTCTGTTGATAGAGAAGCTTTAGTAAAGGTTTTATCCTTGTACGGTATACCAGACAAATACATTAAAATGATTAGTGATATGTACGAGAATAACACTGCTGCGGTTAAGGTAGGAAATGAGGTTAGCAGCTGGTTTTGTATTAAATCAGGAGTTAAGCAGGGTTGTGTTCTATCCCCCTTTATATGGATTATTTTGATGGACTTTGTTTTAAGGAGCACAGGAAAGGCAATGGGAGACCACGGAATCAAATGGGGAGGAAAAAGTCTCCTGGACTTGGATTATGCTGATGATTTAAGCATCCTAGATGAAAGTGTGAGCAAAATGAATGAAGTTTTAGAGGTTTTGCGAGTTCAGGGAGCTAGAATTGGTTTGAAAATTAATGTTAGGAAGACTAAGTCACTAAGGCTAGGAATAAGTGAAGATTAAAAGGTGACGTTGGGTAATGAAAAGATTGATCAGGTGGGCAGCTTCACTTACCTTGGTAGTATTATTAGTAAAGATGGTGGGAGTAGTGAAGATGTTAAAAATAGAACAGCCAAGGCTCAGGGTGTTTTTTCACAGTTAAGAAGAAGTCTGGAAGAATAGGAAGATAAGTCTGCAAACTAAGATTAGAATATTAGAAGCTACAGTGATGACAGTGGTCAAATATGGCTCTGAAGCATGGACGCTCCGAAAAGCGGATGAAGATTTGCTAGATGTTTTCCAGAGAAATTGCTTAAGGACTGTTCTGGGTACCCGGCTGACTGACCGTATTTCAAACAATAGGCTATACGAAAAATGTGGTTCAATACCGCTCTCTAGGGCTATAATGAAAGAAAGGTTGAGGTGGTTAGGGCACGTTGTGCGGATGAAGGATGAAAGATTGCCGAAGATTGTTCTTTTTGGCCAACCATCTAGGGCTAAACGGAAAGCAGGTCGTCCCCGTCTGGGGTGGGAGGACGTCATAAAGAAAGATTTAAAGGAAATGGGAACTTCGTGGGCGGGTGTAAAAGGGGAGGCTTTGAATAGATTGGGATGGAGGAGGAGCGTGCGTAGCTGTGTTGGACTCAGGCAGCTTGGTGCTGCGGTGAGTTGTTAGTAGTAGTAGTAGTAGTAGTAAATCATTAGAAAGTGTGAATTTTGTTTTTCGATTAAAAGGAGCAGAATTTTCTTTGTAATGTTCAGGACAGGGCATTTCCTGAAGAAAACACCAAGAATCAGCTCAAAGAAATATCATTTGAGTAATTTTATATCTTTGAGAGTTCCATGTGATGCTACCCACTTTGATTGAAAACCTTGCTGACACTAGGGATGTAATATTTCATTGTCTTTTCAATCAAATTTCATAGTCAAACGCCCGATTCTGAATAGCTCTTGATGGTGGCTAGTCTGTCGAGAGAATTCGCTAATGAGCCTTTTGTTTCTGAGACGGTGAGCCGACACTGAGGCTCGCAAAACGATTTTAAGGTATAAAATTCCCTTAATGTTACCCTTAATGGTATTGAATCAAATCACCTCTTGAATTTTGTTACTAAAAGTCACCTCTTCATTTTCATTTATTCCTAACCTAAACGACTTAGTCTTCTTGACTTTGATTTTCAAAACTATTCTCTCAAAACCTTCAAAAGTCCAACATTTTCAGCTAGGGCAATCATTTCATCAGCGTAATCTAAGTCTAGGTGATTTTTACCTTCACATTTGGTACAATATTCTCTCATAGAATTCGCTGTATTTTCTAGGATAAGAGTCTATCAAAATAGTCAATATAAACGAAAAAAACAAAAAACAAAACAACAATACTGCTAAACTCTTGATTCGACACCCTGAAGTCATAGAACTGCCTATGGAGAAAGAAACCCCCTAACAATCTAGAGCTGCAATACCCCTTCATAACACATGCAAATCTTGTTTTCTCTTCTTTGAATAAAAGCTCCTTATCAGCAATACACTGTGGATTTAATTTTAAATATAACCAACAGAGTTAGTTACTGTGAAATTCACAGTATAACAAGCCAGCCTCTCATTACTATTGCTCTAAAGAAGAAGAGTTGCATATATTTAGAACATGTACTCCGTATGAAAGAAGGCCACCTTCCTCCTACAGTCTAAAATTAAGAACCAGACGACAGAAGAAGACGAGGTCGTCCAAAGAACACCTTACGTTGAACTTTCGACCGAGGTCTAAGGACGGCTGAGACCTCATTAGTATATGAATGGAAGGACGTCATCGCTGCAGCACCGTTTCGGGACGATTGGAGAGGTTCCGTCGACGCCCAATGCCCCACCGATGGGTCCAGAGAAACTAAAGTAAGGTAATACATAAATATATCTAAAATTAAGATACTTTTCATAAGAGATCTATTAGACAAGAACAAATTACGGCAGGCAAATCAGGTTTACTATAATATGGTATAATTCAACTTACGAATTCAATTTTGCCTCCTTGTATGACATCCTAGACTTGGTTCTTCTTGGAGGAACGAGGAATTCTATCTCTTGACTGAAAAATTATAAAACTGGATATAAAAAAAAAAAAAAAAACAACAGAGAGACAGAGAGAGAAGAGAGAAAGGTATTACACTCTTTAAGAGCGATTCCTAATTGCGGTATTTAATTCATTTTCTCTATCCTGAAAAAAAAACTTAGAAGTTGACTGAACGTGTATAATGACGAGATTTTATAATTTGTTTGTTGGTTGTTTTTTTTTACCAAAAATTATAAACATCCATACGTTTTCTATTCTGCGATTTTTTCTGTAAATTGCAGTAATTTATTTTTCCTTTTAAAATTAGCAAAACGAAAGTAATTATTCACTAAACAAGAATAAAATGGACTAAATCGAAATACAGAAACAAGATCAAAATAAGCTAAAGATAAGAAAACGAAACCAGCTAAAGTTAAATACAATAGTAGCTGTAAAAACGATAGCAATAAAGTTAGCCATATGTTATATCATACCATAGACTAGTAACTAAAGGAAACAGGTTTTGAAGTTAAAACTTACAGTCAAGTTTTAACCAGAGAGTGGAAACATCAATTCTATAGAGGGAGAACCCGAACTCATTCAATGAAGCTTTTAAGATAATATAGTCACTCTCAGAATTTATATACTTCAGAAAAGAGTCAAAAGATAAATAAAAGCAGAACTAAAACCTGAAACTACCTCTAGTTCGAAGCTTGTAAACAAAATATGTTTCCCAATTTACTCTAATGAATACAATTTTTTTTTAACAAGCATTAATCGTTGTAATTAATGCAGCCAGGTAATAATATGTAATTAGACATATGTTTGTAATTATGTATGTGTTACAAGATATGTAATTAATGAATAATTAATGCATTAATAATCAACAATAATGAGAAAATTAATTTTGAAGCTGCTTTCAGGCTACTTTAAGAAAGTATCTGTAAGGAATAAAGTAAGTAAGTAATATTTTTCTAGTAAGGAATAAATTTGAACCACTGCTCACAACTCTAAGGATGCAAATAGATAAGAAGGAGAATAAAATATTTACGAAAGTATAAAATTTGCTACAAAATTGTAAAATTACACTGATCCCGTCTAGTACGCCGAGGAAGAGAAGATGCTACCCTGCCAGTTATGTTTTGAGTTATAAATCAAGGAGACTACCCATCCAGTTATATATTCCAAGGTATATTTTCAAATCTTAGAGCAAATTAATATAATAGATTAAAGGTGATTAATTGGTTTATAT
>JAQQPU010011418.1:0-28003 GCA_029168905.1 Artemia sp. Kazakhstan ARC1039 | reverse complement strand
ACACACACACACACACACACACACACACACACACACACCCGCTCCCATCACCCCGCTCCCATCACTCCACCACTTGTGTATTATACAGAACACATCTAAGAAGTAAAGCTATCCGTCATTAAAATTCTTTTCTTGTCATCTACATCTGTCTTAGTGTCAAATTTTAGTAATCTATAACGTTAAACTCTATTTTAAATTGACAACACTGCTCAAACACCTCTTGTGTATTATACAGTACACATCGAAGAAGTAAAGCTAGGTCAATTCATATTTTTTCCGGCCTTCCATCATCAGATATGCTGTTTCAATTACACATGCACTGGATCAGCCAATGATCACTTAGATTGCTATGTTCCATGGCAAGGAGCTATCTTAACTGATAACCCTCAATTCGCAAATCCCTTACCCCTTTTTTTGCAAATGTCAATAAAACAATTCCGATTGTAAAAGCGTGTTTAATCACGTTGCTTGGAAAGGTATCCACGAGTACATGCTCTGGAAATGTTTACAATTCTTATCAAAAACAAAAAACCAGTTTCTTGTATGGTTCATATCTATTACACTTTTGAGCTTCTTGTAGGCGTAAATGTATAGTTGAATGTATAGTTCAAATCTATTACACTTTTGAGCATATTCTTGTAGGCTTGAATGTATATTTGAAATATATAGATACGATACTACTGGTTTTATCCCAAAAAGTATTTAAAGGTTCCTTTTGTCGCTGTATTGTTAAAGCCGTCAAATAGATTACACATTAAACACTAAATTAATTCCTCATCAGTCCAAGTATCACTGTATTGTCTTCGAATGGCCACTATAGGCCAATTGCTGGGTGTCAAAAATTAAAAATTTTATCCTCTTTAAAAAATAAAAAATAAACAAAATTACAGTTTACAGCTTTTTGCATAAAACTTGTAAAACAATCAAAATCGTCATTATGATAAAGAAGAACCAAAAGATTATTAGGTATTTTTAAGCCCTTTCAATTCCAACATACGATACTAGATAACATTGTTAATTAGAACGAAATAAATTGAAAATCAATCTACTTTAAATTAGAATTGAAATTTAATTTGACAAGTAATTTTTATACTTCAAGAATTTTGTTATGAAGTATTCAAAATGCCATGGGGAAAGTGATGGTCCATCATCTACTCCATATCTTTCCATATCCATATCCAAGTCATCCATATCTCTATACCAAAAATGTACAGTAAACTGGAAAATACTTTAGAATATACTGTAGTATATGTCTATTTTGCAGATGAATGCACATCGAATAAAAATTTTATTTTTTCCGAGTATTATAAATATTCTACTTTCCTTTAGTCTACTAAATACTATACTTTAGTGAAAATATTCGTTTTTCGAGCTTAATGTTCCTATTTCTCATAATGTTGAAAAAACAAAGAAAAGTTTCATAATCAAGATTATCAGATCTTAGGCCTGTAAGCTATGAGTCAAGGGTAAGGGCAAGATTATAAGGGATAATAAGGGCTGTCAGAAGGGGTTGACATCCTAAAAGACATAGTTACTGGACTTTTCAACTATTCCGCACAAAATGACTGTATCAATATTGATTGGATGTATTTGGAGAATTGATAGGCATGGGAGGTACGCTGGTTCCTCTCCAATCGCTTTTGACTCTTAAAAAGGGCACTAGAACCTTCAATTTCCAATCTAATCATTTTTCAATTTACAAAGATATTGCTGATACACCTCTTTGATAATCTTTATGCAAATATATTTTCTAATTTAGTTCAATTTTCTCCTGAACATTTCCACAATTTCCACTTCAGTATCGTCAGCCTTGGTGATACTTGCCAAAGATTCCGTAGTTGTAGTGATAGTAACCTAGTGGTATTAGTAGTGGTGTACAAATATTACATTTTGGTCAAATGATCTTTAGGCATTCCTTGATTTTTAGGCATTCCTCGCCTAAAATGATCTTTAGGCATTCCTTGAAATGCCCAACTTAATACCCTAGTCTATACTGTAGATACACCCTTTGGACAATCTGCATGCACATAGGGTCTTTTGATTTAATTCAAATTTTCCCTCTATATTCTCTCAAATTTTCGCTTTCACACCCTTAGTCTTAATAGTAATAGTAACACCATCAGATTCAGCGTATCAGAGAATCCTACTGTAGAGGTTTCAAACTCCTATCGGCAACAATGCGGAATTTCGTATTTTTTGCCAGAAGAAACATGACGGATGCCTGTTTATTTCTTTTGTTTTTCCAGGGGTGATCGTATTGACCCAGTGGTCCTAGGATATCATGGGAGGAAATTAAAAGTTCTAGTGCCTTTTTTAAGTGACCAAAATAATGGAGGGCAACTAGGCCCCCTCCAAAGTTCATTTGCTTCCCAAAGTCACCTGATAAAAATTTTAGGATATCCATTTTGTTAAGCATGGTCGAAAATATAATAACTATGTATTTTAGGATGACTTAATCACCCAAAGTCCCCGGGGAAGGGCTGAAAGTTATGAACTTTACCAAATGTTTACATATAGTATTGGTTGTTGGGAAGTATACAGACGTTTTCAGGGGAGATTTTTTATAGTAGTGGGGGGGGGTATAGGGTTATGTGGGAGGATCTTTCCATGGAGGAAGTTTTCATGGGGGAAGAAACATTGCTATGAAGGGGCCCCGGATTTCCCAGCATGATTTAAAAAAATGATCAGAAATTAAATAAAAAAAACAAGTTTTTCAACTGAAAGTAAGGAGCAAAATCAAAACTTAAAACGGACAGAAATTAATACGTATATTATTGGGTTCGCCCCCTAGCCAATTCTTTGCTCTTTAAGCCTAAGATTTTTTAGTACTTTCATAAGAGCTATTTTTTCTAATTAACGGCCTTTGTGATTAAGGGTCATTTTTAAAGGATTGGAACAAAGTTCGAACTTTAGCGTAAAGAGCGAGGTAATGACTAGGGGACGAACCCCCTAATATACGTATTAAAAATATAGGAATATGGAATTTCGTTACGAAAGTTAATTCGTAGGTTACGTAAATTTATTACCAATAAAAACGTTCGTAAATAAAATTAAATAACTTTCAAGAAAGCCATTGAACCAAATAAAAGTAAGATTGTTATGCAAATTTTGTTTTAATTATTCATGCACGGTGAGCCAAAATCAAAACCTGTGTTAATTCAAAAACGTTCAAAAATTAAATAAAAAAACAAGTTTTTTTTAACTGAAAGTAAGGAGCGACATTATAACTTAAAACGAACAGAAACTATTCCGTATATGCAAGGTGCTGTCCCCTCCCCAACGTCTCGCTCTGTACACTAAAGTTAGACTCTTTCTCACAGCTCTATTTCTTAAAATAATAAAAAACTTTATTGTAAAGAGCGAGGCGTTGAGGAGGGGACAGCCCCTTTTGATACACGGAATAATTTCTGATCGTTTTAAGCTTTAATGTCGCTCCTTACTTTCAGTTAAAAAAAACTTGTTTCTTTTTTATTTAATTCTCTGAAAGGTTCGCCTGAATGCTCTTCGTCTTTTTGGAGACTTAAGGTCAAACATTCTGACATTGGTCAATAGGAAATACTACATGTAAACGAGGGAAAAAGTGCATAACTTGCAGCCTTTACCCCGAGGGTTGTGGGATAGCCCATAAGACATAGTTACTTGACTTTTCAACTATGTTTTTGGGGAATTGACTGACGTGCGAGGGATGGTGGTTGCCCTACAATCACTTTTGACTCTTTCAACGGACAATAAAAAAATAAACTACAACTTTCAATTTCCAACCGAGTGAGCCCCCTCTGAAGTTTATACAACCATAAGGACCTTATTATTTAATAATGGGTAATTAGCATAACATGTTGCCTTTGCCCTGAGGGCTATGAGGAGAAGGGGATTGACATACCCAAAGACCTAATTACTGGACCTTTCAATTACAGCAAAGCAAATGTCTATCTTAAAACTTCTACTAGATATATTTGGGGAAATAATGAAGGTGGGGGGTCAGGATGCCCTCCAATCACTTTCAATTCTTAAAAAGGGCACTCGAACTTTAAATTTCCAATTGAATGAGCTCCTTCCAAAGTTTCTACAACAATTCCTTCTATACGAAGTGCCTAGGTAAGAAAAAAAGAGTAAATAAATAATACATCGTGCCCACTTGGCTCCTCACTTTCGATTGCGCTACTTATGAAATATGGTGGCCAATTGGTAAATACGAAACTAAAATATAACAAAACGCTGTATTTGTTTACACTAGAATTTACATGGTTATAAGTCCACACATGTTTTTAATCCACATTCACAAACAAATATATAAATTAAACAACACTTTCTCACTGGAGAAAAACTATGAAGTTTTGCAGTCGCGCGAAAGTCCACGTAGCTGCTTACCTATTAACTCAACTATTTACTTAATCCTCAACTATTTAATTAAAACTATTATAAATAAACCAAAAATACATCAACTATAAACTATATTAAAAAAAGATAAATAAATAAATAACTGAATTAAAAAAATAATAGATAAATAAGATACAAAAGAAAAACAATAATAACAAATCCATTCTCCATCACTCTTCAATACTCAACTCCCTCTCCCCTCCCCCACCCAGGCCTTACAACCTTACCATAGTCCCTACCCACTCCTACCTTCCCAGCCCACCCTTACCTCCCCAGTTCTTCTTCCTCCCCTACCCAACCTACTAGCCATAATAAAATTTAACAAATTCCCCCCAAAAACTAATTTTTTAAATTCTTTTTAAATTGAGGTTCGTGTTCCACCACTCTAATGCTCAGTGGTAACTCATTCCATACTGACGGATCCACGTGTTTCATTGAAAATGAAGACCTGGTACCACGACGCAAATCAACAACTATATTATCACTTTGCCTAGTTCCATAATTGTGCAGGTCACTATTAATTTGGTAAAAATTCATAAAAACATCAAGGGTTAAACCATTCTTACACTGAAACACAAATGTTGCAGCTAGGTAATCTATTATCTGACCTACATTAAAGAGCTTCAGAGACCTGAAACAAGCACATGTGTCATGCACATCCTGTACATACCTACCGATTGTTCTAACAGCTTTATTTTGTAGAACTTTCACTCCTCTATAGTTGTATAAGATGTTATCGCTCCATAGGAGGCAACCGCAGGAGATATATGGATAAACCAACGAATAATATATAGTTAAAAGTATTCTTTGAGGGAGAAAGTGCTGCAGACGTCGAAGTATTCCTACCCTACGGACAATTTTTGATGAAATTGCGCCACCGTGACACTTCCATGCCAGATGGCAATAAAGATAAAAACCAAGGCAGTGAAAATGATCAACTTGCTGAACCAGATTACCACATAAAGTTACCTGGCCAGACACATCCAGTGGTGTACCAACTCTACGAAACGTCATTAAAAATGTCTGGCGAACATTTACACACAATAGAGTTAATGAAATCAAAATCTCCAGGCTTTCCAATGCAAGATTCGATTTTCTCACAAGGTCTTTCACAGATGAGGCAAACACAGTTAAAACGGTATCCTCAGCAAATGATATAAGACACAAATCTTTCAAATAAATACGCATTGGATCAACATAGATGAGGTAGCGGACCTAACAGCGGAACTGATCCTTGTGGTACTTCACACGTCACTGGAAATGCTGCTGAGCCCACATCATTCAACACTACTTTGAGGGATCTCTCTGTGAGATAACTTTCAAACCACTTCAAGCACTTTCCGTGGACACCTAACGACTCCATCCGACTTAGTAGAGTTTGAAAATCAACTGTATCGAATGCTTTGTAAATATCTATAAATATAGACAAAGGTGTTTCACCTCTGTCCATACCACTGTTAATTGATTCCATAAGTTGTTGCAAAGCATTCGGCTTTGAATACCCTCTGAGAAATCCGAATTGGGTCTCACTCAGCAAACCATTAGCCCGTAGGAAACTATATAGACGTTTATGAACAATTTTTTCCAATAGTTTCGAAAACAATAGAAGGATCGAAATTGGTCTCCAATTCTCAGTTTCCTTTTTAGGGCCATCTTTATGAAATGGTATCAGTTTCACAACATTTAGCTGATCAGGAAAAATGCCTTTTTAAGTGACAGGTTTATAATAAAAACAAACACAGAAGAATATAGTGCATTATTGCCTTAAACGCTCGAAGAATAAGCCGTCCACTAACGCAGAATTTGACTTCAGAGATTTTATTATTTTAAGCACTTCATCACTTGTACACGAATCAAAGGTTAATTCCAAACACTCACCTCTATTATCCCATATAATGTATTCTTGAACCTGTTGACATCTATTTTTTACACTATTTTGCACTTTAATACGAACATTAGAGAAAAAATTAACAAACTCATTTGCAATTCCAGACTTATCATCAGGGGCGAACCCTTCAAGTTGTACTTCATTCCCTCCAATTGTAGTATTCCCATTGGCACTTCATTTATCAGTTTCCATGTTTCTTTCATATTTCCTTTACTATTTGAAAACTTTCTATCGTAATATTCGGCCATAGCTTTACGACGTAATTTGTTCACTAAATAGTGCTGTTTTTTCAACAATTCATACGAAACATCACTTTAATCATCTACATACCTTTGATAGGGCTCAATTTTTAGCCTTCTTTCTACCAGTATTTCACTCGTTATCCATGGCTTACAAGGTTCCTGTTTCTTCACTTCCATGACCTTAATAGGACGCGCACTATCATAAATGGGTAGAATAACAGACATTAGATTATCAAGTGCTCTCGTAGGGGATTCTTCTTCAGAAAACACAAGGGTCCAATCGAAATGGCTTTATATGCCTTATATAAAGGTTGCATTTATAATATGGTTGCATTTATTACATTAAAAACTTTGGCGTATAGGGGCAAGGGACGGCCCTTCTAATGTACATGAAGATGTATATTTCATTTAAGTTTTAACACTGCTCATTACTTCCACTTCAAATATAACTTTTTATTCAATATAGTTAATATCAAATAACCTTTTGGGACACAAAATGACAAAAAGTTGATATTTCACAAAAAGTTTGATACTTTCATCCTCTGTACTGTAGAGCTCCTGACTGTGCTGATTAAAAATACGCGGCTAACATTCTGAAAATACCTAAGGGTATCATTTCAGGCTGGTCTTTGAACCCTGATTTAGTTGCTTCTTGCCCCGAAACAAAATTTTCGTTCAAACTCTGGAAGGATTGTGACCGTCCTTTGACTTGTACTGTGAATCTTGTTCGACTCTATACAAAGAGAACTTTTGGCTTCAATTTGGCTTCAAACGAGGATTTGGCTGTGCTGACGCTCTCACTGTAGTAGCAAACGCTCTTATTGATGTCGATTTCGCGGGAGAAAGTCTAGTTCTTGCTGGCCATGACGTAAGACGCACATTTGACTCACTCATTCACTCTGCAATGTTTCTTAAAACTGGTAGGAGTAGACTGAATCCGGATATAATTCGTACATTCAGGGATATGAATACACGGCTATTCATTCGACTGAAACTTCCGCCAGATAAAAGTTTGCCTCCGATTCCTAGGAAAAGGCTCATACCGGTCTTAAAGGGCGCTCGACAAGGTGCAGTTACTTCCTTCAATTTCTTCAATAATTAAGTCCTTGAGGCTCAAGACCCATGCCCCTGCTCTTTAATTTTGGCATCTACTAATCTGTCGTTTGTGTGCTACGTGGATGATATTCTGAAACCCAGTCGTACGCTACAGTGAATCAGTGAAATTTTTGCTGCCCTTCAAGATGAATACCTCAAGGTTGGGCTTCAGTTAAATTCGGTGAAGTCCGAAATAGTTCTTTTCAACTGAAAGAGTCCTACATCTCCTTCAATAGCACTTGGAAGGTCAATGGTTCAGCCTGCTGATCATATAGTATACTTAGGCCTCCCCATCGGGTCCTCTTTACGTCACACTAGATCTCTTTTCATCGAGTATCTTAACTGTCGAATGTCAGCATATTAGACCTCTATTGTCACTTGCAAGTTCCGCTTCAATCGTCATCTCTTAGCTAGCCTGTTCAATACAGTAGCCCTCCCACATATATTGTACATCGCCCCATGTTGGAAAATATTTACAAAATCTGAAAAGTCAAAAATCCCTTCGCTGTTTTTCCGTTTTGTAAAATATTTACTACGTCTACCACCTTGGCACAGAAATTCAGATGTAGTTAAAAAATACAAATTTGCAGACCAGAAATAGCTATCTCTCGAGTTATTGAAAAACACAGTAGAAAAGTATTTGGCCATGAGCTAGGCCCACTTCTACTGCAATAGCTTCGTCTGCTGTTGATTTTTTTTATATATATATTTATGCATGAATATGTTGACGTTGTGCGTGTGAATTTGGCTTTGCTTTGTTTGATTTTGTTCTTATTTTGTCCTTGGATTAGCTTTGTTTTGATTTTGTTCTTATCCTTATTTTATCCTTGATTTATTTATAATCAACGTTCTTATTTGATTTTTATTGGTTTTGTCAATACTTGCCTTGTACAATTGTTTTCTTTTCTTTTTTTTTCATTTTGCTCCGTCCTTTTCAAGTTTTTGTAGACGGGTTTTCAGTTAATAAATAAAATAATAAATAAAGAGAAGTTTTCTAAGGCTCTGACTCTTCATTGTAGAAGCCTATTAAACGCCTATTCGTCTATTGTTAAAAATGACAAAAATCTTCTTTTCAGAATTATCTTTTGCAGAGATAGGTCTCCTTCATCTGTCTCTGCGGCTGACATTCCTGATGAAGAATGGTATGCCCACTATAAATCCTAATTTGCTGCACCTGGCCAGAACCTTGAACATTGTTTATGAAACTGAGTTAGATAATTTCCTCGCTACCAGTCCCAAAAGAGAATTGGTTGTTAGCACAACATCAGTTGTATATATCATTCGGCGTTTACAACCTAAATCATCCTATGGTATGGACCGCATCAGTGCTTTGCATTTGAAGTTTGGGGGAGTGGCATTAGTCCAACACTTGGAACTTTTAATGCAGTTGACTTTTACGCAGCGAATTGTGCCCTCTTCTTTTTGCATTGGAGATTTTTGCAATGTTATCCCAATTCCCAAAAAAGGAAAACTAAACCCAGAATGTTCGACCTATTACGATAGCAACTTTATTGCGACTTCAAGTCTTTGAGATTCTTTTTTGATCTGACCTTGAACAGACCACCTTTAACACTCCACCTCACCAGTTCGGGTTCAAGCGGGGAATAGGCTGTGCTGATGCCCTTACAGTTGTAGCCAATGTACTAGTTGATACCGAGTCCTTAGAAGAATGTGTAACTCTCGCTAGTCACGTTATCAGACGTGCCTTTGATTCCCTCATCCAACCAGTTATACTCCTCAAAGTGGCCAAACGCGGACTAAATTCTTCGGTGACTACGTGTCTTTGAGATATGTACTATCGATTTTGTATTCGCCTGAAACTACCTCCGGACAAGAATTTTCCCCCTATTCCACATAGGAAACTCATTCCTGTCTTGAAACATGCACGTCAAGGAGCAGTTTCTTCTCCTAATCTTTACAATAATTGTATGTTGGATGCCCATGAACCAGTTCTCTACATCTCTGATGCTATCTTCATTGAATCTGTCTCTAGTTTGCTATGCAGATGACGCTTTAAATCTCAGCCGTACCATCCAAAGAATGAACGAGGTGTTTGTCACACTTCAATAGGAACATCTTAAACTTGGCCTTCGTTTCAATGCTAATAAGTCAGAAATAGTTTTTTTTTTTTTAATTGGAAAGGTGAGCCACTGTCCTCTAGAGCACTTGGCGATGCCACTGTTAGAACTGTTTACTACCTTGTTAATCTAGGTCTTTCCATTGGTTCGTCGCTACGCCGCACCCAATCCCTTCTCTTAGACCATCTCGTACGAAGTATATCTGCTTCTTATGCATCGATTGTTGCATCATAATTTCGATTCAACCGCCTACTATTAGCTAACCTTTTCAATACTGTAGCCCTCCCTCACATTTTTTTTTTTTTTTTTTTGCTCCGTTCTGGAAACTGTTTACTCGAACTGATTGTCTGAAAGTACGGTCTATTTTCTTTTAGTTAGTCAAGTATTTTCTTCGGCTACCGCAATGGCATCGGAATTCTCCATTGGATGGAAAGTATGGAAAGTACTTGCAATATCTAGGTTAATTAAAAAGCGTAACTGAAGACTTAGTTCTTCATACTCAAAAAATGATTAGTACCCCGTTTTAGTTCAATAGTATTTAAGTGATTTGTGTTTACTGCGAGTGTTTATTGCGGAGATTTATATTTTTTCTTTTATTTTTGGTTTATTTATGTATGAATATGTTGATGTTGTATGTGTGAATTTGCTTTTGCTTTGTTTGGTTTTGTTTTTATTTTGTCCTGGGATTAGCTTCGTTTTGATTTTGATTCTTGATTTATTTGTAATTGGCGTTCTTATTTGATTTTTATTTGTCTTGTTGATAAGTATCTCATACTGTTGTTTTCTTTTCTTTAGTTTTTTTTCATATTTTGCTCCGTCCTTTTTAAGTTTTAGTAGACTGGTTTTCAATTAATAAATAAATAAATTAAAGCCTTTGATTCTATTACTCATTTCTTAGGGAAGGTTCTCTAGGTACTCCCGAAAGAATTTAGTTCTCCAAAATCTCCTTGAAAATTAAAGTTTGTAAATAAAAAAAGTTAATATAATATAGAAATCTTAAATTTTTTTAAAGTTAATTTTTGGGAATACTTTTCCGAACCACCTTTTTTGGGATGAGGGGGAATTCAAGGATACTCTGACAAAATTTGAAAATAATAAAATCACTGACTGGAACAAATAGTATATTCTACATTATAAGACTTTGATCCCATATTTCATACATGTGATTTACGTAGCCTACATGTGCACAATGATACATCTATTCTCAAAGTCTTATAAAATTTTTATATTATATCATCCATGTTTAAAAAATATTAGTAAAACAGTGTCAGTGCATTACACAGTTTTCAAACAGTTCGTGGTAACGAACTGTAAGTAAGGAGCGACCCGGCTCAATGGTAACCGAAACTCTAAAAAACGGAATTTTGATACCAATAGATACATTAAAGGAATCATATTTTAATTCTGATTTCAAATATATAAGTTTCATCAAGTTTAATCTTACTTATCAAAAGTTACGCGCCTGAGAAAATTTGGCTGATTTTCGAAAAAAGGGTGAAAGATCCCCTTAGTTATAGAACCTTATTGAAAATCACACCATCATATTCAGCTTAGTAAGTTTACTTTTATTAAGTTTAGTATTACTCATCAAAGGCTCCCCCACAAGTGAAAGAATCTTAATGAAAATCACACCGTCAGATTCAGCGTATCAGAAAACCCTATTACATTGGTTTCAAGCTCATATCTGCAAAAATTGCAAAAATGTGCAACTTGGTATTTTTTGCCAGAAGAGATCACGGATGCGTGTTTATTATTTTTTTTTTAAAGGGGTAATCGTACCGACCCCGTGGTCCTACAACATCAAGAGAGAGCTCATTCGAACGGAAATTAAAAGTTATAGTGTTTTTTTCAGAGACCAAAAATGCTGGAGGGTAACTTGGCCCCCTCCTAGGCCCTTTTTTTCCCAATTTCGTCTGATTCACAAGAGAAAATTTTTTTTTGTACTTTCATCAGAGATATTTACTATAATTAACGGCCTTTGTGATTAAGGAGTCATTCTTAAAGAATTGGAACACGATTTAAATTTAACGTAAAGAGCGAGGTATTGACTAGGGGGCGAACCCCATAATATACGTAATACAAATATACGAATATAGAAATTCGTTACGTAAGTTAATTTGTAATTTACGCCAGAACCAAACTTAGAGAAAGCCATTTAGCAAAAGAAAAGTAAAATTAATATGCAAATTTTGTTTTACTTATTCAATGGCGGTGAGCCAAAATAAAAGCTGCATTAACTAAAAAACGATCAGAAATTAAATAAAAAAATAAATTTTTTAAACTGAAAGTAAAGAGCGACATTAAAACTTAAAACGAACAGAAATTATTCCGTATATGAAAGGGGATGTCCCCTCCTCAACGCCTTGCTCTTTATGCTAAAGTTTTTTATTGTTTAAAAATAATAAAGTTGTGGGAAACTCAAACTTTAGCGTAAAGAGCGAGGCATTGAGGAGGGGACATCCCCTTTCATGTACGGAATAATTTCTGTTCGTTTTAAGTTTTAATGTCACTCCTTACTTTCAGTTTAAAAAACTTGTTTTTTTTATTTAATAAATATCAGAGGCAATGCTGTAGCGTTGCCTATAGTAAAGGCCATACGGCTCCAATGTTTTATTATTTGTTTATTATTATTATTTTTTTTCCCAGAGGCACTTCATATGAAAGGGGTCGTCGTAAAAACTTCAAAGGGGGCTCATTCAAATGTAAATCGAGAGTTCTAGTGCCTTTTTTAATAGTCGAAAATGATTGTAGGGCAACTATCCCCCCCACGCCCATCATTCCCCCAAACACATCCAATCAAAATATTGAGATAACCATTTTGTTCAGCGTATTTGATATCCTGATAGAAAATGTATTTGTGAGGAGGAAACTCCCCCAAAACCCTCAGGGCAAGGGTTTTAAGTTATGCCCTGGAGACATATAAGGTTTTTATAGAAGGCGTTGTCGTAGTAACTTCAAAACAAGATCATTCTATTGGAAATTCAAGGGGCTAGTGCCCTTTTTAAAAGTCGAAAGTGATTGGAGGGCAACTAGCCCCCCCCCCCACGCCCATCATTCCCCCAAAAACATCCAATCAAAATTTTGGGGTAGCCATTTTATTAAACGCAGTTTTAAGTTCTGGAAATTAGGTCTTTGAGGATGACAGTGCCCCACAGCCCTCAGGGTGAGGGCTGTAAGTAATGCCCTGGGGGCATATAAGGTTTTGTATAGACAACTTTGACGTAGAAACTTCAGAAAGGGCTCATTCAATTGGAAATTTAAATGGCTAGTTCACTTTTCAATAGTGGAAAATGATATTAAGGCAACTATATTAAGACACCCCTTCCACGCCCACCATTTCCCCAAAAACATCCAATCTAAATTTTGATATAGCTATTTTGTTCAACGTAGTTGAAAGTTCTAGAAATTATAAGTTTGAGCAGGACACTCCCCCCACAGTCTTCAGGGGCAAGGTTTATAAGTTATGCCATGGGGGCATATATGGTTCTTATGGAAGGAATGCTTGTATAAACTTCAGAGAGGACTGATTGGAAATTCAAAGTTCTAGTTCACTTTTTAAGTGTCAAAAGATATTGGAGGGTAAACAGCTCCCCCCCCCCCAAAAAAAAAAACCTTTTTTCCCGAATGCATCCCATAAAAATTTTAAGATAGCTATTTTGTTAAAAATGGTTCAAAGATTATATAACAAAAATTACGGTGTCGACACAACCCACCATGGCCCAGGGGCAGGCTTTGTAAGGTATGCCCTGGGGGCATATATGGGTTTTATGGAAGGGATGCTCGTATTGAATTCAAAGAGGGATAATTTCATTGGAAATTGAAATTTTTAGCTCACTTTTTAAGAGTGAAAAGAAATTGGAGGGCACCTAGCCCCCGCCCCCCTCCACGCCCTTTTTTCCTCAAACCCATCCAATAAGACCTTTGAAATAGCTTTTTTTAAATAGTTCAAGGACCATATAAAGAAAAATCAGGGGTCAACACAGCCCCCCAGGGTCCGAGGGAAGGTGTTGTAAGTTATGCTTTGGGGGAATATATGGTTCTTATTGAAGGGGTGCTCGTAAAAAATTCAGAGATGGCTCATTTGATTGTAAATTTAAAGTTCTAGTTCAGTTTTTTAGAGTAAAAAGAGATTGGAGTGCAACTAGCCCCTCCCCACGCCTCTTTGTCCCCAAATGCATCCAATAAAAATTTTGAGATAACCATTAAGTTAAAATTGCTCAAAAGTCGTATAAGAAAAACTCAGGTGTCGGCACAACCCCCAAGGGCCCGGGGGCAGTCGTTGAAGTTATGCCCTGGGGCATATATTGTTCGTATGAAAGAGATGCTCGTATAAACTTCAGAGAGGGCTCATTTGATTGGATATTGACAGTTCGAGCTCACTTTTTAATTGTCAAATGAGATCCGAGGGCGGCTAGCCCCCCCCCCCCACACCTTCTTTTTCAAAACATGTCTGATGAAAATTTTGAGATAGGCATTTTGTTAAAAATAGTTCAAAGGTCGGATAAGAAAAAATCTGGTGTCAATAGAACCCCCTGGTCACAGGGGAAGGCATTCTAAGTTATGCCTTAAGGGCTTGTATGGTTCTTATGGAAGGGATGCTCGTATAAACTTCATAGAGGGCTCATTTGATTGGAAATTGAAAGTTCTAGTTCACTTTTTAAGAGTAAAGAGTGTTAAATTAGCCCCCCCCCCACGCTCGTTTTTCCCCAAACCTGTCCGATACAAATTTTGAGATAGCCAGTGTTTTGGAAATTGTTAAAAAATTAGATAACAAAACCCCCCCCGATCCCCAGAGCCCGGGGGGATAGACGTTGTAAGTGTTGTCCTGGGGGCGTATATGGTTCTTATGAAAGGAATGCTCATATAAACCTCAGAGGGGGCTCATTTGATTTGAAATTAAAATTTCTAGTTCAATTTTTAAGAATCTAAAGATATGCGAGGGCAACTAGCCCCCCCCACGCACACCCTTTTCCCCCAAGCCCATCCAATAAAATTTTTATAATACCCATTTCATTAAAAATAGTTCAAAGGTCAGATAAGAAAAATTCCTGTGTCGACGGAACCCGCCAGGACCCGGAGGCAGGCATTATGATTAACGCTCTAGGGGCATATATATTTCTTATGGAAGGGATGCTCGAATAAACTTCGGAGAGCGCTCATTTGATTCGAAATTGAAAGTTTTTGTTCACTTTCTAAGAGTCAAAAGATATCAGAGAGCAACTAGCCCCCCCCCCCCCACCTCCACGCCCTAAATGCATCAGATAAAAATTTTGAGATTCACATTTCGTTAAAAATATTTCAAAGTTCTGATAATAAAAAACTCCGGTGTCGACATAGCCCCCAGGGCCCCAGGTAGGCGTTGTAAATTATGCCCTGGGGACATATATGGTTGTTATGGAAGGGATACTCGTTTAAACTTCTTAAAGGGCTCATTTGATTGGAAATTGAAAGTTGTAATTCATTTTTTAAGAGTCAAAAGTGATTGGAGGGCAGATAGCCTCCCCCACATTCCATTTATTATTAGCCTAGAGGTACTTCATATAGAAGGGGTCGTCGTATAAACTTTAAAGGGGGCTTATTCGATTGGAAATCGAGAGTTCTAGTGCCCTTTTTAAGAGTCAAAAGTGATCAGAGGGCAACTGGTCCACCCAATTTGAGGTAGCCATTTTGTTAAAAATAGTTAAAAGATTTTGTTAAAAATTTACGCATGGTCATTTCGTTAAAAATAGTTCAAAGGTCAGAAAAGAAAAACTCCTGTGTCGACACAGCCCCTCCCCCTCCCCAGGGCCGGGTCAGGCGTTGTAAGTATTGCTCTGGGTGCATATATGGTTCTTATGGAAGGTATGCTCGTATAAACTTCAGAGAGGGTTCATTTGAATAGAAATTAAACGTTGTAGTTCATTTTCTCAGAGTGAAAAAAGATCGAAGGGCAACTAAACCTTCCTGCCCTCCACGCCTTTGGGTGTATCGGCTGGACAAACCCATCTAATAAAAATTTCAGGTGATCATTTTGTTAAAATTAGTTCAACCATCAGATATTAAAACTCCAGGGTCGACACAACCACCAGGGCCAATGAATGTGCACTTACTGAAAAAATACAAATGAATGTGCAGTGTCAGTTTAATATATATATATACTGATTTTAGTAATCAAAATGATAATATTATTTGATTTATTAAAGTTATAAAAGTAAAACATTTATATTTTTTCAGTAAAGTGCAAATTTTTTTCTGGCCTTGGGAAGGCATAGGGGTTTTGCGCCCAACTTATATTATTTTCTCCTCATTTTGTGTTTGACTCGGTTATTTTAAGTTTTCTTTAACTATTTAAAATATATATATTATTGAATGATTTTAATATTTAATCTAAGCATTATTCGCTTTAAGATTTATTTATTCATTTATATTATTACTTTTTGCTATGATTGTTTATTCATTTTCTGTTCGTTTTGGGTTTCATTTATTCTTTAATAATTTCTGGTCGCTTTGAGTTTCAATTTTAAAAGGTATTTGTATCTGCTGAGCTTAAGTTTAAAATGACCTTTACTTTTCTTTGAAAAACTTGTTTTTCGGAAAGTTTTTTTAATTAATCCTAAGAAAGGAATGAATGCATTATTAAAGACCACATAATAGATAGAGTTTAATTCCACACTAGTGGGCTTTAGATTCAGACTCAGCCTGGAACCTACTATGTTGTGGCGTAGTTTCACAAAATATTGGGGGAGGGGGGCAAAGTTGGAGCCAGTTTTTCCAAATCAAGTAAAAATAACAGTGAAATTTGAAAATGAGTCATATATTACCATAAAGGAAAAGATATACTAAAGAAAACTGACCTGTTCCTCTAGGTGCTTGAATTTTGCAGGCTTATTTTAATTTTGACAATATTTTTTGCAGAAATAAAATTTCATCTGGGGGGGGGCAAAATGAGGTCTGGGGGAGGAAAATACTTGGGCCTGGAGGAGGCAGTTAACCCCCTGCTCCATAGCTAATTACACCCCTGCTTCTAGGACTATTCTAGCTTCGTTGGGATTTATTATGTCTACTCTAAACTCAAATGCATTATTTTAGGCCCGATATAACTCTTCTGTTAACTGAAATTACAGGCTCTGAAACTGAAAAAAAAAACTGTTAACATGAAATTTGACGGTTTGGCAAGGGCTATTAATAATTAATCATGTCATTACTAGTTTTAAACATTTTGAATGGGCTAATATTGCATTGTATTTGATTCTCTGTTTGTATAAAACCTGTATGCAGCGATCGTTTAATTAGTTTAATTAGTTTAATTTAATTAGTTTAATTAGTTAATCACCATGTAGGTCAATTGAACCTTGCAGATTGTAAGAACTGGTCAATTGAACTTTTGTAGAGTCTGCAGGCTCTTCTACGGAGATTGACAAGACAAAAACTAAAATGTATGTCAGTGAAACTTAATTAAGAAAATTAATACAAAAGGTTTTTGATTTGTGTGAATCAGGGTATGGAGGGTTGTATTTTCCACAGGGGTAATTTAACACGAAGTGTAAGGGGAGAGTTTTCTACTTAGTGGGGGGAGGCAGTACACTGGACACCGTTTTTATGTCTAAAATTCACTTTATTGAGCGAAGCTAGTGGAGTTACATGTAAAAGATTGCTTAAAAGGGTTTTCCCTTGTGTCAATCAGGGTATGGAGGTACGCATTACCACGGGGGGAAGGAGGAGGGAGATGTGTTGGCCACTGCTTTCTGTCTAATATTTGCTTCACCAAGTGAAGCTTGGTCCCATGGTACCACTTGACTATGCAACCAAGTCTCGTTCAAGCGCAGGCTCAATAAAAATATTTGTACAGGCAAAATTTGGTAAATCTGTCGACGGGTAGAACACCATTTCACCAAAGAATAATAAAACATTTATACAAATTTCCCAGATGCAATAATTTATAGAAACTCTACCTTCAGGTAATGGAAAGTGAATTCACCAAAAATTTTCTGAATTGATTTCGATGGATATACTTCAATAAAAAAAAAAAATAATAAAATCCTCTAATTTAATTATCTGATCGAAATTGCTTGCCCTTTACAGGTTAACTGCGAGGGATTTGAATACAATTGGAATTTGTAAGCATGTAAGGGGTTAAGTAATAGCATGAAATGTCCTCAGGAGTTCTAATCTAAAGTTTATTTACAACATATATACTAATGAAACAAGTTTATTTTTCTCTTTCTTGGGACTTTCATACTTTGTGGAGTAGGAATGACTTAACATCAAATCCTTACATATTATTAAATTAAGAATGTATTAAATTAATTAAAATTAAATTATTAATTTTTAAACTAAATTTTAAATTTTTAAACTAAATTATTAAATTAAGAATGTATTTTTTCAACTGAAAATAAGGAGCAACATAAAAACTTAAAACAAACAGAAATCATTCAGTATATGATGAGGACTACCCCCCCCCTCGACTCCTTGCTCGTTACTCTAAGGCTTTATAATGCTTTAAAAAGCTTCTTATGCCGATTCAACACCCTTGTTCCGATTCAGCAGTCGGTACTAAAGAATTGGAAAAAAGAAAAATCAACTTACTTTAAAGTAAGTTGAAAAAAAGCTTTTTTATTTAATTTTGATCGATTTGTTAAGTAATGCCTGGAAATCCACCAACCCTTTTTGTGGGTAATTTTCTCCGTATAATCCCCCCCCCTTCAACGGTTAAATTTCTCTCGTGGAAAACTCCCCCACGGAAAATTTCTTTCATGGAAAATTCCTCTTACACAAAATCCCGCCTAAATATTCCCCCTGAACAATCCTTTTCTCACTGAAAATTCCCCCGGGTGAATTTTCTCTGGACCATTCCCTCTGGAAATTCTCTTTATTTTCAGTTTTTTTATTTCTGATTGATTTTCAACCCATACTGAAATACCCCCCCCCCCATAAACAATTTATCCCGTAAAAGCAACTATGAAAGGATCCCTTGCTAAAATTCACCCCACAGAAAATTTGTCCTGCGTAAATCCTTCCCCCTCCACCGAAAAATCTTCCCAATTATGAATATCAAATACTAGGCTATATGTAAACAAAGGATTATTTGGATAATTTACCGCTCTTCATTTCATCCCCGTTATGTCGTTCCAAGTGGAATAGCTCTTGGACCTTTCAACTATGCCGAACCAAATGGCTAATTCTAAATATTGGTCAGATATGCTTGGGGAAAGAGGTGTTAGAAAGGGAGAGCTAGTTATCCTCCAGTCTTTTGGTCACTTAAAAAGGGCATTGCCGTACAATTCTGTAACTAAATGTTGCAGTTAGTTACCATGTACTGTCTGAGAAACATATTTTAATGGTAAACTAATACAAGCAACACTGTGGTAAAACACTGGTAATTGTGCTGTTTTAATAAGAACTATTGGAGCTTACAGCACGTCTTTTCAAAAACTACCAATAATGCATTTATAATTTATGGTTCAATAAAAGAAGCCATACCAATATTGCTGATGTTACCTTGACAACTGTTACTCTGTTAATACTGCAGCTAATTATAAGTAGGCTACTTTACAGTGGATAAGACTCAATTGCGTAAAGTGGACTTAAAATAGACCGATGTGTCTTTTTCTGTGCCGCTTTGCTTAGACTGGGTGGTAGGAGATTCATTCGACTTTGAATTGGATGCTAACTTGCATCTTACAAAGCTCAAAAAGACGACTGGAGGACGTCCCCCCCCCCCTATGCCATTTCTTGCTTTCTGGCACCACTGATGTCCAATAAACATTGGAATAATGTTTGACATAATGATTTCACTTAAACGAATAGAAATTCTAGAATTATACCTCCAACAAGGAATAAGCCAAGGGGCCCAAGGGTGAATGGCCTCCAACTATTCATAAAATCATTATTTTACAAATAATTTCCGATCAAGAAGAGGTGGGAATACTGAATACCTCATACTTGTTCAAATAAAAGAAAGGCTCGATTTTGCACAAAAACAAGCCAAGTTTTGGACTCACCCGACTTGACAATGAGCTACGTCCTGATTCATTGCAAAGGATTGCTAAGTCCTGACTTTGTACAAAAACAAGATATGTGCTGAATCGGTTGCTAAAACTAGCTAAAGCCAAGCTAAGTAATTTTGTTTTGGATACGCGAAAACTAGCTAAGCTTTTCTCCGCCCTGCTTTTGTCTTGGTTTAAAAATGAGCTAATTGCCGCATCCTTTCAAACTTTGTCGATTTTCAGTACTGGTACAAGAATGAGCGAAGTTTTGTTTCTGTGCACAAATATCACAAGTCTTGATTTGAGGCCTACCAGGCTAAGTGAATCCGCAACATGAACATTAGCTAGAGTCCTGACTCTGTGTGAAGACAAACCAAGCCCCGGCCACACAATAACTCGGTACAAGGAGCTAAGCCTGACTGGGTCCAAACCCAAGGTAGGTCAGGTCTGCAAATTGACTTGGCAAGAAGGGCCTTGCTTACCTTTACTCATTGCGACAAAAGTATCTTATCTGAGCTGATGATTTAGCTGAAAATTTGCAAAACGAGCCAATTCCTGACTGAGCTAGCTCAAGAACTAGCTAAATCCCGATTCGATACAAAAGAGAGGTAAATTTGTATTCAGATAAACAATGCACTAACATCGAACTAAGTGGAAGAACAAACTAAATCCCGAGTAAAAACAATCTATGTCTCAATTGCGAAATTTTGTGGAAAAATGAGTAAAGTCTAAACTTAATTCATAGTGGCTACCCGGGGTTGCAAAAAGAGAGTTGGTGCAAAAATGATTTATAAACCAATAACAAAAAAGCTGAGGACTTCTTTAGTAAAAAATAGGCTGATTTTCAACTCGTTAAGCCCAAACGTAATATAGCATATAATTACTGTTACTATTAAAGGGCGTGTCAGATATTTTGACGCGTCTTAGATAATTAAACTCCTATCCTACAGTATACCAGATAAATATATTAAAGTAATTAGTGCTATGTGCGAGAATAACATTGCTACAGTTAAGATGAAAAATGAGGTTTGTAGCTGGTTTCGTTTTAAAACAAGAGTTACAGAGTGTTGCGTTCTATCCCCATTTCTATAGATCATTTTAATGGACTTTGTTCTAAGGAGCACAGCAAAGGCAATGAGAGAACACAGATTCAAATGGGAAAGTAGAACTCTTCTAGACTTAGACTATACTGACGATTCAAGCATCCTAGATGAAAATATTAGCAAAATGAACTTTTAGAGGTTATGCGAGTTTTGGGTGCAAGGATAGGTTTGAAAGTTAGTGTAATACTAAACCACTAAGGCTAGGAATAAGTGAAGGTGAAGAGATGGTGTTGGGTAATGTGAAGATCAATCAAGTGGACAGCTTCACTAACCTAGGTAGTATTATTAGTAAAGATGGTGTGTGAAGTGAAGATGTTAAGAGTAGAAAAGCCAAGGACAAGGTTGTTTTTTCACAGTTGAATAAAATTTGGAAGCACAGTAATATAAGTCTGCTAACCAAGAATATATTATTGGAAGCTACAGTGATGACAGTGGCCAAGTATGGTTCTGAAGCGTGAGCACTCAGAAAAACGGAGAAAGATTTGCTTGATTTTTTCCATAGAAATTACCTACGGATTGTTTTGGGTACCGGACTGACTGACCTTATCTCAAACAGTAAGCTATATGAAAAATATGGTTTAATCTCGCTTTCTAGGGCTATAATACGAGAAAGAATGAGATGGCTACGACACGTCCTGCTAATGAAGGATGACTTAATGGCAAAGATTGTTCTTGTGAACAAATTGTCTGGCCAATTTAAAAGCAAGTCATCCTAGAATGAGGCGGGAGGATGCAACAAGGAAAGATTTAAGGGAAATGGGTACTTCTTAGGAGGATGTAAAGAGGAAGGCTTTGAATAGATTGCGATGAAGGAGGAGTATGCGTAGCTCTGTGGACCTCAGGTGACTTGGTGAGGCAGTGAGTTAGTAGTAGTAGTTTTAGTAGTTTGCTATTCTTTTCTCAAATGGAGGGTTAGCAGGATGTTGGACATCAGGAGGATCAAATTATGATTGAACATACATCCCCTCCAGCTTCTCCCTATGAATGCTGCTCAGCAAACGGTTTTTGACAATTATCAGAAATTTGAGAATATCAGATACAGCGTAACTGTAATAATACACAGATTGCAAGATTAAATAGAGGGATACATAGTATATATCAGTATCAGAAAAGAAAACATTTTCAGTATGAATAAAAACAGAAAAATAAAAATTGTGTCTAGTAAATTTTGAACCCAAACAGCACTAAAAACAGCACTAAGGATTGGAGAAAATTTTGGAAAGATAAAAATTTTAAAATTTGCCAAACGAAAATCATTGTGAATAAATGTCCTACTCGAGAGGAATTTTGCTTCTGCAAGAAACTTCACGTTAGAAAGAGTACTTTAAAAAATATCTTCTGACGTTGTTCTTTTTCATCAGGATACTCTTTGAAGAACTTTTATCCCTTTTTAATAAAAACTGTCTTATACTAATAATTATTATCTGTATTGTAATCAAAGCATTTATTTTTATAATTTCAATGACTATTGACAGTCGCTATTTACTTACTTTTCTACTATGAACGAATTGATATTTTTAACCTTTTTTAATTCCTTTTGAATCAAAAGCTAAGAATTATTTATCAATTAATTGATTAACTGAGTAATATCATTTTGGATTTTTCTTTTTATTCAAAGTGGTATGGTTTATCGCCTTCTCTCCCTACCGTCAATTAGACATTAAACGTTTGTTCTGTCACTGTCACTTTGAGTTCTGTCACTTTCCTTCAAATGAAGTCACTTACTGTTTATGAAGTTAATCCCAGTAAATATTAATAGTATCCTATTAGTTAATCCATTCATTCTTCTAATATTTCACGAAACACCCCCTTATCATCTTCTTAGGAGTGTTGTATCTCACTACTTACTTTTTTCCCAAAAATCTCTAGGAAAACACGGACAACTGGCGCAGAATCCTTAGTTTGATACGTTTTCTTTGCAGAGTATCACTTTCCTTTAGCGTGAGGTAAAACAAAAGACGTAATTGAAGAAGTGGTTCGTTAAGATTGGTTACCCAAGTGAGCGATTTAAAAACTTATTACAAAATGAAAAAAATATAAAGAAAAAAAAGGAGGATAATGCTGGCTAGTGAATATGGATTAATAGTATGCAAATATACTGGTTAACACCTCCTCTCAACCGCCCTCAGCGCAAAAAAAGACATAATGAGTAAATAATACACATAAAAGTTCTCAAGACAAAAAAAAAATTACTAAATTATAAGAGGCCTTAAAGCATCTCCTTAACGGGCAGTAAATCAAACTTTTCTGCTTTATTCTATATTCCAAAATTGATTGACAAACTAGCAAGAATAAAAAAAAATTAAAATAAAATAAAAGACATTAAAGGGTTTAAACAAACTAGAGAGGTTTTTAAACTGCAGGAAGAATAAAATTAACCCCATTCAACATAGTGGTGTGTATAAAATATCAGTTCTTGTGATTTTTCTATATTGGGAGGACTAACCAGCAATTAGAAGAGATCTTCTTGGAACAAAAATCATAAATCGACAGAGGCATGAAGCTATACCAAAGGTCCAAGGTTTTTAATTCCACATTGATTTCAGAGTCTGGATGTCCAAGGAACTAGTGATAACCCCCAAAATTTTGTTGTATTTCATAACACATCCCTTTTTGCCCCTGTTAAAGGTCTCATTCAGATTTTCAGGGAGGCAGTTGAAATTAAGAAATATCAGAGACCAAATATCAGAGGCCTACATCAAAGGCCAAATGGATTCAATGTTTTATTATTTACTATTTTTTTCTACCAGAGGAATTTTATATGGAAGGGGTAGTCATATAAAATTCGGAGGGGACTCAATCGATTGGAAATCGGAAGTTCCAGCGCCCTTTTTAAGAGTCAAAAGTGATTGGAGGAACTCTCAACCAACTATCCCCCCACAACCTCTTTTCCCAAAAATACATCTGATACAAATTTTTAGATAGTCATTTTTAAAAAAATAGTTCAAAGGTCAGATAACGAAAGCTCAAGTTTCAACAAAACCCCCCTGAGTCCCCGGGAAAGTTTTGTAACCTATGCACTGGGGACATGTAAGATTTTTATGGAAAGGATGGTTATAATAACCTTATAGGGGATCCGTCTTTTAATCGGAAATTAGAAGTTCTAGTGTCCTTTTTAGGAGCAAAAAATTAATCGAAGGGCAACTAGCCTCCCCCCCCCCGCAAGCTCTTTTACCCAAAATTCATCCGATCAAAATTTTGAGATAGCCATTCTGTGAAAAATAGTTCAAAGATCAGACAACAAAAACTCCGGGGTCAATAAAACCCTCCAGAGACCAGGGTCAACTTTGTAAGTTTTGCCCCGGAGGCATACAAGGTTTTCATTAAAGGGGTGATCGTATAAACTTCAGGGGGAGGCTCATTTTGCTCAAGAATGAAAGCTCTAGTTCCCTTGTAAAGAGTAAAAAATGAGCAGCGGGCGACTAGCCCCCCAAACCCTTTTTCCCCCAAATGCATCCGATCGAAATTTTGAGATAACCATTTTCTTAAAAATTGTTCAAAGATCAGATAACAAAAACTCCAGGGCCGACAAAACCCCCACAGACTAGGGGCAAGTTTTGTAAGTTATGCCTCGGGGGCATGTAAGGTTGTTATGGAAGGGGTGGTCATATGAAATTCAGAGGTGGGTCATTTGTTTGGAGATCGAAAGCTCTAGTTCCCTTTCGAAGAGTCAAAAGTGATCGGAGGACATCTAGACCCCTTTCCCCCGCACCCTCTTTTCCCCATATGCATTGTATCAGAATTATGAAATAGCTATTTTGTTCAAAATAGTCCAAAGATCAAATACCAAAAACTTCTTGGTCAACCCCCCCCCCAGAGCCACAGAGAAAGGGTTTTAAGCTATGCTCCGGGGGCATAAAAGGTTCTTATGGAAGAGGTGGTTGTATAAACTTCGGAGGGGGCTCAAATGATTAAAAGTTCTAGTTCCCTTTTTAATAGTCAAAAGTCATCTAAGGGCCACTACCCCTCCCCCTAACCACGCTCTCTTTTCCCTAAATGCTTACATTTGAATTTTGAAATATTTATTATGTTCAAAATAGACCAATGAGCATATAACAAAACCCCAAGGTTTCCACAGCCCCCAGAACCCAGAGACAAGTGTTGCAAGTTACGCTTCAGGGGCATTTAAGGTTCTAATGGAAGGGGTTGATGTATAAATTTCATAGGGGGCTTATATGACTGAAAGTTGAAAGTTCTAGTTCCCTTTTTAAGGGTCAAAAGGGACCGGAGGGTAACAATCCCCCCCCTCCACCCCACACACCCTCTTTTCTTATAATGCATTCTATCCAATTTTAAGATAGCCATTTGGTTCAAAACAGACCAGAGATTATATAACAAAACTTTGGGGTTGACACAACCCATCAGAGGTACATGTGTTGTATGTTATGTCTCATGGGCATAAAACGTTCTTATGGATGATGCGGTCGTATAAACTTTGAAAGGAGCTCATTTGATTAGAAATTGAAAGTTCTAGTTCTATTTTAAGAGTCGAAACTGATTGGAGGTAACTAGGCCCTCCCACGCCCTTTCTCCGCAAACGAATTCGAGCGAAATTTTGAGATACCATTTTGTCAAAATAATTCATGTATCATACAACAATTCCTTTGGGGTTGACAAAACCCTGCCAAGTCCGAGGAGAAGGGTTCTAAGTTATTCCCCAGGAGTGTACGAGGTTCTATGGAAGGGGAAATCGAAGAAACTTTGGAAGACACTCATTTGATTCGAAATAAAAAATTATAGTTCCCCTTTTAGAGCCGAAAGTGATCAGAGGGCAACGAGGCCCATCAAGACCTCTTTTTCCCAAATGCACCCAATCAAGAATTTGAGATAGCCATTCTGTTCAAAATAGTCCAAAGATTATATAACAATGTCTTCGGTGCTGATGCAATTCCGATTGAAAATTGAAAGTTTTTGTTCCTTTGTAAGAGTCAAAAGTGATCGGAGGGTAAATAGCCCAACCCCTGCCCTCTTTTTACCAACTGTATCGGATCGAAATTTTGAAATGGCCATTTTGTTCAAAACAGTCCAAATGTGAAATAGATATGGTTCTGGGTTTGAAACCCCTCCTCTCCTCCAGCCCTCAGGGAAAGGGCTATAAAGTATGCTAGTAGCCCATCGTTAACATATAAAGTTTTTATGGGAGACGGGTCGTATAAAATTTGGAGGAGGATCATTTGACTGGAAATTGAATTTTTTTTTACCTTTTCTAAGAGTCAAAAATGATCAGAGGATAATCAGCCTCCCCCTCGTGTGTTTTTTTCCAAATGCATCTGACTAAAATTTTTAAATAGCCATTTTGTTCAGATTAGTCCAAAATTTGAATAACTATAACTTGGTGTTTGAAAAATACCACAGAGCTCAGGGCAAGGGTTGTAAATTATGTAAGTTGCCTATTGCTAACATATAAGGTTTTATTGGAAAGGTTGGTCGTGTTAACTCTGGGGGGGGGGCTCATTCGGTTTGAAACTGAAACTAGTTATTTTTTTTTGAGAGTCAAAAGTGATCAAAGGGCAACCAGTCCTACCAGCCCCTCCCCACCTCCTCTTCCCCAAAGGCATCTTGTCAAAATTTTGAAGTAGGCATTTCGCTCATTATAGTCCAAAGGCTAAATAACTATGCTTCCAGGGTTGAACCGCCCCAGTCCCCTTGGAAAGGAATGTGAGTTTTTTATGTTGTTTATTGTTCCTTTGATACTTAACTTACTTTGATACGTGGACTAACTGATTTACGGGGAAATTTTGATTTATCGAGGAAGGGATGTAAGTCATGGAAATTCCTTATTGTCACTTTGATACGTTTTTTACTTTGATACTTTCTCTACTTTGATACTTTGTTACTTTGATATTATTATTTTGATAATACTTTTGATACTTTGATGGAAGGTTTATGTTGAAATTAAACTTGATTTAATACAATAATTCAAATTCAAAACCACCAGAAGTTACTCTTATACAATAAATGAAATAAATGTAAGTTTGGTAACTACCTCCTTCCGTAATTGTTGAAGTGTAAAGTCTACAGCGTTATTGGCACTTTACTGAAAACTATATGCGTCTTGAACAGTCTTGGAAAGAACGAATAAAATTAAACTGAATATTTGATATATAATAATATCGATTATTGAAAGCTCATGAGTTCAATATTTTATTTCACTGCAATTTTTATTTTATTTTTAATGTCATAATAAGTTCAAAAGAAAACATTTGTAATAAAATTCGTTTTAGTAAAGTACCAATCAAACAGTTTGTAGTAACGGACTGTAAGTAAGGAGTGACCCGGCTCAATTGTAACCAAAACTCTAAAAAACAAAATTTTTATACCTATAGATACATCACAATATTTAATTTTTTTTTATTTTAAATATAAAGTTTCATTAAGTTTAGTCTTACCCATCAAGGTTACGAGTCTAAGAGGATTTACATGATTTTCGAAAAAAGCGGGAAACACCCCCTAGAAGTCATAGAATCTCAATAAATTACCTCATTAGATTCTACATATCAGAGCACCCTACTGTAGTAGTGGTTTCAAGCTTCTATCTTTAAAAAATGGTGAATTTTATATTTTTTTTTTTTTCAGAAGAAAGATCACGGATGCGTATTTTTTTTTTTTTTTTTTTTTTTTTTTTTTAGAGGTGATTGAATCGACCAGGTGGGCCTAGAACATCAGAATAGGGCTCATTCTAACAGAAATGAGAAGTTCTATTGCCCCTTTTATGTGACAAAAAAAATGAAAGCGCAACTAGGACCCCTCCCAAGCTATTTTTTCCCAAAATCGTCCGATCCTGGCATTATTTAAAAAAAACTAAATTAAAACTAAATTAAAAAAAAACAACAAGTTTTTCAACTGAAAGTAAGGAGCAACATTAAAACCCAAAACGAACAGAAAATATTACGTATATGAGGGGGGTTGCCCCGTCCTCAATACCTCACTCTTTACGTTGAAAGTTTAAATTTTGTCCCAATTATTTAAAAACAACTCAAAAAGCACATGGCTCGTTAAATTAGAACAATAAGTAATTTTTTTAGAAGTGCCGAAAATCTTTAGCGTGAAGAGCGAGATATTGAGAAAGGGGCAACTCCACTCATATACATTATAATTTCTGTTCGCTTTAAGTTTTGATTATTTGAAAAAAACTACGTTTTCTAAAGAGTTAAAGAGGCTGAGTTACAAGGTCGAACCTTAAAACGTACAGGGATTAGGAGGCACAGTTGGGGGGCTGCCGCCCCCCAAACCCCCCGCTTTCGCAGCCTTTAAA
>JAQQPU010011417.1:10750-25069 GCA_029168905.1 Artemia sp. Kazakhstan ARC1039 | reverse complement strand
CTAAGGGTAAGGGTTGTAAGTTATGCCCTGGGGGCATATAAGGTTCTTATAGAAAGGGTTGTCGTAGAATCTTAGAAAAGGGCTCATTTAATTTGAAATTGAAAGGGCTAGTGCACTTTTTAATAGTAGAAAGTGATTGGAGGGCAACTAACCCCCTTTCACGTCCACCATTTCCCAAACACGTCCAATCCAAATTTTGAGATGGCCATTTTGTTCAACGTATCTTAAAGGTCTGGAAAATGTGTCTTTGAATATAAAAAAATCCCCCCAGCCCTCAGGGCAAGGGCTGTAAGTTATGCCCTGGGGGCATATAAGGTTTTTATAGAAAGCATGGTCATATAAACTTCGGAAGAGGCTCATTGGATTGGTGATCAGACGCTCTAGTGCTCTTTTTGGAAGTCAAAGTGATTAGCGGGCAGCTTCCCCCCCCCCTACATACACACACACACGTCGTATTGTCCCGAAATGCATCTAATATAAATTTTGAGATATCCATTCTATTCAAAATAGTGTAAATATCATATAACAAGGCTTTTGGGGTTGAAACAAATCCCAGAGATTAAGGTGAACAAATAAACTTTCAAATGGGGATAAATCCATTTATTTAGACAGTGAAAAAACAGGTACAAAAGTCCAGATATTTCGGTCAAATATACAGCGACCGTCTTCAGTAGAAATACTAAAATAATAAAATTGAAACTAGCATATTTATATACAACAAAATAAATAACTTTTCGGGTCGTTCACAAAATAATGAACTTCCGGATTATTCACTGGATTATTTTCAGAGAGATTTCATTGACAAAGTTCATTCAAAGTTTTTGATGTAAATTTTCTTCTTTAATCTTGCCCAAATGTAAAACAAATTTCCAATGAAAGTGGTAAAACCTTCCGTGTCTTCTAATTCCAAACCAAATGTTGAGTTTATAGATGTTTACTGGGTTGGTCATTTCCCCATATATACGACGTATTTTCGACATAACACCTTTAAATTAGGTGTTGTTTTCTTTAAAGGTGGCTCATTTGGTTGATATTGGAAGTTTAAGTTCCCTTTAAAGAGTCAAAAGTGATGGAGGTCAAGTAGCACCCCCCCCCCAACTCCCTTTCTTTTTGCAAAATGCATCTGTTTGAAATTGTGTAATGGCAATTTCGTTTAAAATAGTCCAAAGGACATATAAAAATGCTTCCAGGGCTGGCACAACCCCCCAGAGCCCTGG
This sequence comes from Artemia sp. Kazakhstan ARC1039, assembly GCA_029168905.1. NCBI lineage: Eukaryota > Metazoa > Arthropoda > Branchiopoda > Anostraca > Artemiidae > Artemia > Artemia sp. Kazakhstan ARC1039. The sequence goes on along the minus strand of JAQQPU010011417.1, from coordinate 23,852 downwards.
GACAATAGCTTTAAACTATGCCCTTGGGGAATATAAGGTTTTTATGGAATAGGTGGTCGTGTTAAACTCGGATGAGTCTCTTTTGATTTTAAACTGGTATTTATAGTGCCCTTTTTAAGAGTCAAAGTGATTTGAGAAAAAGCCTCCCCCCCCCGCCCATCATTTCCCATAATAATAATCCAAACAGAGTTTTGAGACATCACTTTTTTCTGCATTGTTGAAAGGTTCAGTAATTATGCATAGGAATAGTTGTAGTAGCAGTAGTAGCTTTAGTAGCAGTATTTAAATAGCACTTTTTTACTCATCCCCTTCAACACGCGATGAAATTTTTAACTTAATACCATCAACCGGTCCTGAAGAATTGTTGATACGTCCTCTTGACAACCTATGTGGGCATAGTGTGTTTCAATTTATTTCAAGACAATTACAATATTGCCGAATATTTTCGCTTTAATACCCTTAGGTTTCTTAGTTGTAGTAGTACAACCAGTAAATATAGTAGTAGGAGTACAGTTGTAGGAGTAGAGGCATTAGTACTATGATACAAATATTGTCTTTTGGTTAGTTCAACATCCTCCACAACAAGCGTTGTAAGTTTTAATTTCCCACAGGAAACTGCTGCTAAGATATTGCTGACATTTTGACAACTTGCATACGGATGGGAGGTTGTCATCCGTACAACAGAAATACTCTCTGAAAATGTGACCTTCATACCTTCGTCGGTTGTGGAAATAAAAAAAAAACAAGTGTTTTAAACTGTCCCCTCCTTAACGCCTCGCTCTTTACGCTAAAGTTTTTTATTGTTTTAAAAAACAAAGTTGTGAGACAGAGTCAAACTAGAGCGTAAAGAGCGAGGCGTTGAGGAGGGGACAGTCCCTTTCATATACGGAATAATTTCTGCTCGTTTTAAGTTTTAATGTCGCTCCTTACTTTCAGTTTAAAAAACTTGTTTTTTTTTTATTTAATTTTTGAACGTTTTTGAATAAATGCAGGTTTTGATCTTGGCTCACCATACATGAATAACAAAAACTAAATTTTCATATTAATGTACTTTTATTTAATTAAATGGCTTTCTCGAAACTTGTTTAATTTTATTTACGAACGTTTTTATTAGTAATAAATATACGTAACTTACGAAATAACTTACGTAACGAACTTCTATATTCATATATTTTTAATACGTTTATTAGGGGGTTCGACCCCTAGTCAATACCTTGCTCTTTAAGCAAAAGTTCGAATTTTGTTCCGATTCTTTAAAAATGACCGCTTAATCATAAAGGCCGTTAATTAGAATAAATAGCTCTTATGAAAGTACTAAAAAATTTTTGGCTTAAAGAGCGAGGCATTGACTGCTGGGTGAACCCAATTATATATGTAATATTTTCTGTTCGTTTAAAGTTTCGATGTTGCTGCTGTTGCAGTTGAAATACTTGTTTTTTTATATTAAATTTCTGATCTTTTTTTAAATAATGCTGGGAAGTCCGGTGTCCCCTTCATAGCAATGTCCCTTCCCCCATGAAAACTTCCTTCATGGAAAGATCCTCCCGCATAACCCCTTTTTTCGAAAATCAGCCAAATTTTCTCAGGTGCCTAACTTTTGATGGGAAGGATTAAACTTGATGAAACTTATATATTTGAAATCAGCATTAAAATCTTATTCTTTTGATGTATCTATTTGTATAAAAATACCGTTTTCTAGAGTTTCGGTTACCATTGAACCGGGTCGCTCCTTACTTACAGTTCCTTACCACGAACTGTTTGATTTCGAACTAGACGGAAGACTCTGTGTGTATTCATTTAATGCTGCTTCTGCGATTACTGTAGCTAATGACACTAATGGCATTAAGTTGAAACCTTTAGGGAACGTTTAGGAGGAGATTCAATTAAACGAAAAACCTATATGCATGCAGGTATTAAAAGGACATATAAGCACTATAGGGCACATCAGGAAACAGGCAGTGATATTCTTTCACAGCTAGTAATATCATTGATATTCTAAAGGAGCTAATTTGATTGAAAATTAGAAGTTCTAGTGCCCTCTTAAGAGTCAAAAGTGATTGGAGGGCAATCAGCCCTCCTCTTAAGCTCTTCATTTTCCAGACACTTCCAATCAAAATTTTAAGACAGCCATTTTGTTCAGCATAGCTGAATGGTCTTGTAACTATAACTTTAGGGTTATTGGGTAGGTCAACCCCCCACAATTATGTAATTTGCCCATTATGCTTAAAAACTAAATGTTGCGTTAAAATTAAACCAAAATACACTGTTTTTATTTTGGATAAGACATCTCATCAGCATACCTAGCAGGACTGAGGGTAGTCATTTCAAATTTTCGGACTACTTCTATTACTACTTCTGCTCTTAAAATGTTAATAAATCAAAAGAGTGTAAGTGTATCTAGGCTGCGAAAGAGCATAAATATATTTTTATGGGAATGGCATTAATTTTATTTATCAGGTCAACTAGAGGATTTATATGACTAAATTAAACCCTACTATTTTGTCATGATTGTCAAAAGAGTTTTTGTTTTTTAAAATTGCTGAAAAAGTTTCTTCAGCATATAGTTAGCAGGTCAAACTATAAATTCTTAAAGGAAAAACGGATAGATTCAAGCTATTATTTTCATTTTCCCTGAAAAAGACTATGTCAATATAAAACGAGCAGAAATTAATTAAGTTTCTCCACAAAATAAGTTTTTCAAAAAAAGGTAAAGAACTCCATTGGACAAAAAATGAACAAAAACAGAATCATATAATCTACCAAGCATACAACTACCACAAATCAGTATCAATAAATAAATGAAACCCAAAACGAACAGAAATTAAAATAAATAACAGAGTCAAACTCAAAATGAGCAGGAATTAATATGAGTAGGGTTCAAAACCCCTATGCTTTCTAAAAGCCAGAATGTATTTTTTACTTTATTGAAAAAAATTCTTTTAAATGTTTTCACTTGTAAAACCTTAAGAAATCAAATATTAATAAAGATTTTAAGGAATAAATATCAGCATATGTATATTAAGCTGAAAATTCCCATTTTTTTCAGTAAATTCACTTGAATTTTTTTCAGTTATTTATTGATGCTCATTTGTGGTAGTTGTATGCTTGGTATATTATTTTATATTATTTGATTCTGGTTTTGTTCCTTTTTTGTTTTATCGAGTTTTTTATTTTTTGAAAAAATTATTTTGTGGAAGAAGATTTTTTTTAATTAGTTTACTAGACAAAGCACAAAACACTGTCTGGTTTAGTGCATTTTGATCAGTAGATTAATACAAAATAAAACACGAGTGCACAAAATAAAACAACGTTTATTCTAACTCTGACGAGAAATAAATGTCAAACAAAAAAATTTAACTTCTGTCAAATAAATTATCTTACCCATACATAGTTCCACCTAAGAACATAAATCTATCTGGAATTCTTGGATGTCACCTCCCTGCAATCAATATTATTGAACCAGTGTCTTTAATTCTGTACAGCGGACGCTCAGAGCGATAGTATGTAAAAATTACTACAATCTTAGCTGATTAACTAACTATAATTTTGACAAATTTAATTCACTAATCTCCTTTATTCCAGGAAAGAGCTGACAAACAAGCGGGTCAGAAGATGGGCATTTAGTCTCCATGAGCTGTTAAACGACCCATTAGGACGAGAACATTTTGTAAAATATTTAGAAAAGGAATTTAGTTCAGAAAACCTTCGGTGAGACGGTTACTCTATTTCATATAGGCTTGTTGTTTTGTATAGGCTGACATTGAGCTATAGTACAATAAATGTGATATGTATTCCCTTCAAACCCTTTGCAACAATTGGTGAAGTCCAAAAGATAATTAGTACATGCTCTGTTTACTCTGTTACGATTCAGAAACAGAACTCAATTTGCCGAACGTTATAATTTACACATGGGCTACTACCAAGCATACTTAAACGTTGGCTGTGTCAGGAGACTGTAGCCTAGGCGGAGAAATTGAACGTTTTAAAATTTACTTCCTTAACAAAAACCTCGAACCCATTTCCAAAAAAGTCGTTTTTATATATCAATTTTGTTTATCTTATCATCTGAGTTTATGTCTCATATCATGAGCCTAGACTTTAACATTCCCCCTCCTCCAAAAGTCTAAATTTCTAAGGCTTTTTAGGGTACGATTGCGATTGAATGACAATCCACAGCCCCTTTTATGCCCCGTATGCCCCTGAGTGGCGTTTTAACGGCTAAGATGTCTTAAAATGTGCCTCTAGCAGCGAAAGGACAGTTATAGCCCCAAAGATAAGGGCTGGAAATTATGCGAGTAGACTATACAAAACTGATACTTTACAAATAGGCTACATTTAAAAGCACAATTTATTAAGTTTTTTGCTTGTATAATTGCAAAATTCGCCACTTCACTGTGACACAGTTTCATTGGCAACTTAGAAATGGCACCAAAACCTCAAGTTTTGGTTCAAATAAGTCTTGTTCGAAAAGTAAAAAAAATTCCCTCAAGTAGAAAAAAGTTCATAAACGTGCATCGATTGATTTTCTTCTCAGGAACTTCTTTATCTTATATTTGCAGGTAGGGACCTGAAATCTGCATTTCGAATACCTAAATGTGTTGAATTGGATTATCCGTTTCCATCGAGATTGCTCCTGTTTCCAGGGGGTATTTTTCCCTTTTTCTAAATCTATGTAAAATTCTTTATCCTAATAATAGCTTGCGGATCGATCTTTTTTAAATGAATGAATCTTCCCTATTAGGAAACAGCATTAAGAACATTTTCTTTTATTGATAGATTTTTATCGAAAAGCTTTTTTTCAAGAGTTAAGCATACTATTGGCGATATTTACTATTTGATAGTTTTATGCCTTTCAAGTTGATTGTTATTCAACTTATTGACTAGATTTTTCGCCGGCTATGTCGTGTTAAGTTCTTCAAGTGGTGACTTTCCCAGATCCACTGTACTAGGGGTTATGGGTAGGGGTAAATCTATCGTAATAAATGTTGACTTTAAAAAAAAAACAGTACATGCTCAGTTAGAACGAAATTTTTGCAGAGTATATTCCAAGATTTTCTTTTTCCAAAACCTATTCTGTACGTGGTCAGAACATTCACTTTTGTTGAAACCATTTTTATAATGTCTAGGGTATTTTAGTCGTTTGTTTTAAATGCAGAATATCTTAGAGGGCACCAACAAAACAAACAAAACATCTGAAATTATTCTTCTTTGAAAATCTACGATATTTCTTATATTATTTTGATGCATAAATTTTAATCAGAATCTCACATTTTAGCTTATGGTTTAGAACCATGATTAATTTGATTTAAGGGGGCTAAGCCTCCTCAGTTCCCACTATTCAAGTTTATTTCTTGTAAATGCTATGAGGATGATAATCATCCCTGAAAACTGAATCGCTTAAAAAAATTCTCGGATCAGAAATGCCAAAAATAAATTCTATGATCTTTTTTTTGGAGGGAGCTTCGACAAAAATATATTCAGGGGTTGCTCCTCCTTCTGTGTAGGTAAGCACAGGAATGCAATCTTTTATGTTGTGCTTAAAATATGCCTGCAATAAGAGGAGAGCTGTCACTTAGAAAGCCACATCATCAATATTCTTCGGAATTAAGAACAAAAGAGAACCAAAATAAAACAACAACGAAAAAATTATAAAAGGGTCAATGTCGAATACTTAAAAATATCAAAACATTTGATGAAAACATTCATGTCAAAAACATGAGTTTTCATCAAATTAAAAGGTCAATGTCGAATCAGCAAAATACCAAAACGAAGAAAGTGAATAAAAAGGGAGATTAAAAAGGGAATTAAATAATTAAAACAATAACAATTTAGCTTTGCGACAAAAAATAATCCAAAAAGCCAAGAAAGCCAGGAATTTGCAAAATTAATATTAAAATTATAAGGTAAAAGGAAGTAAGGAGAGGGGAGGGGTGAGGAGACTCACTGATTGAATATGTCAACTATGTAAGGGATGAAAGTTTTTCTATATATTTCAGTGAAAACTTTTATTTGGGAAAGAAGGGGGATTTTTGTTGAAGCAGAATGCAGAAGGCAGGGTCGAAGGGGTGACTATTGACTAGGGAAAAGGGTAGTTCTTCGAGGGTTATAAAGGGCACTGTTAGCGAAACGCAAGGAAATTTTTGCTCTCCTTTTCTTAAGGGTGACTAGATTGACTCTGCAAAGAAGGGAAATATAAGGCACTTTAACCTCATTGAAGATAATTCTTAGGCACCTTTTTGAACTGCATCTATTCTGTCTGGCAATTCAATGGCGATGCCAGGATGCCAAAGAGGACAGGTGTACTCGAGGGTTGGGCATACAAATGAGAGGAAAACCCTCAAACAATGCGATTTAGGGCATTTAAATTTTTGTAAAGAGTTAAAGAAGGGAACAAGTGGCATTTGCACGTTTTAAAATATCATTCATATGGCAATCCCAGTTTAAGTCGCTGGAGATGGTAACTCCCAGTAATTTCATTGTGTTGACAGACATTTCAGGGGGGGCTGGGCAGGAGAAAGAAGGGAGATTTTTAAAGAAATTAATAGTTAAAACAGTTGAATTTAAAGGGTTGACTTTCATATCATTAGTTACTGCTTGGTCTGGTATCGATTCCAAGATGACCATTGGTCTACTTTTTAAATTTTTGAAACATGTCTCTAAGACAATTAGATCATCATCAAATTTCCATCAATCCGCGAAAACGCCACCAACATTGTTGGTTGTGGGGCTAAGAGACGAGTGTGCATCTATAATGACGAGCCCTGGGGCTCGTCATTATAGTTTGGGAGGGGATCAGAATATACACTCAGGTATTAGACGATTTGCGTTCTGTTAGAAAAAAAGATGCAATTTTTCTAATTAAATAAGGATCGACTTCAAATTCATTGGATGGTTTTTCTACCAATAGTAACTGCGCAATTGCCAAAGAGCAGAGTTTCAGAGAATTATTATCATATACTATTCCGTTACTACTAAAAAAAAATATATTTTAATCTAAACTATTTTACGGAAAACCCCTAATGTTCAATTCTTCTACTGCGAAACCTAAAATTCAGGAGATATTTTTATCGTCAAATGTATGCGAGAAAATGTGTTTATTTCTTCCCCGGTAAGTCCTTCCTCATTTTCTTGCCAAAATGCTTTTGAACAGCCTGTTCTTTCTTCATTAATGTACTTAAGAAACACGTGTCAATCTCTCCAGGTTTTGGGAGGCCGTCCACGATCTAAAACAGTTGCATCAGCGAGCTGTAGCCACTCGATCGAGAGAAATTTGGTCAGAATTTCTCGGAACAGAAGCCACTTGCCCTGTAAATATTGATTCAAAGTCTCTGGAAGCAACTAGACTTGCAATGGACAATCCCGACAGGTGGACATTTGATAGAGCAGCGGTAAGGAGACAACTGTTAGTTTGTTTTATTAATGAGTGGAAGTATTTAGTTGTTTATAAAACAAGCTAATTTATTTGTTTACAGAATACTGCATCAAAGTAGTTGTCATATTAGTAAAAAAAATTATTGAATTTTCTGAAAACGGGAAACTGATACTTGCTTCTTCTTATTTAGGCTTATAGGGGCTAGTAGCCTATTTAACTGAACAATATTCAAAAATTAAACTTAACTCCTCTAAAGTTAAGCTACTAAAATTAAAGCGCACAAATATTTGTAGGACTAATAAACGATAATAAAACAATTTGCTATTTAAAGTCCAATAATGGTGCGGTAGGAGCTTAGAATATAAGATCCTAAACAAGTCCCCAAGTAAACTTAGTTTAGTGTTACTCTGAGCCGAAAAATGATACATGAGAGGACGAGAGAAAATGCTGCAATATTTCGTTTAACGTATGAAATTGAACCAAGCTCATAAATTAACTTAAATGAGCATCACTACTATCCCTAAAACTACTGCTTCTCTAGCGATTACTACCAAGGCTGAGGATATTGAAGTCAACATCTGAGAAAATGTTGAAAAGAAAGTTGAACTAAATAAAAACATACTATATGCATACAGATTGCTGATATGTGCATATCAGCAATATTTTTGGAACGGCTTATCGTATCAAGAGGAAACTTCTGGGGCATCATGAGTGGGATGTTCAACTTACCGAAAGGCAACATGTACCTCCTACTAATGCTATTAATTCTGCTGCTACTACTGGTACTCCTACTACTGGTACATCACTATTACTGCTACTACTGTTCTTACTACTACCACTACTACTATGATACTAGTACAATTTAGACTATGAGTATGAAGAATGAAAATGTGACAGAACATTGGAGAATTTTTTTTTTTTTTAATTAAAACACACTATATGCATGCAGATTGTCAAAAAGGCGTATCGCTAAAATGGATTTGGGCATTAAGTTGGAACTTTCAGAGAATACTTAAAGGGGAAAATCAACTGACAGAAAGGTAGTATGTGCATGCCACTATTAAAACTACTACTACTGCTACTTTTACTGCTACTAAAACTACTGCTACTACTGCTACTACTACTACTACTGCTACTACTACTACTAACCTACTCCAACTACTACTTCAATTGCAACAACTTGTAAGGTAAGGTTTAGAGTATTAAGATGAACAGGCGTCAAAAGGGAAACAAAAGGGCACATCAGCAATATCTTTGAACGGCTTACTGCCTCAAGGTGACCGTTCCGGGGCATCAAGAGGGGATGTTCGACTGACCAAAAGGCCACAAATACATGCTACTACTGTTATTAATTCTGCTGCCGCTACTGTCTCTACTACTACTAATAAAACATTAATGCTGCTACTACTTCTTTTACTGCCTCCTCAACTACTGTGATACTATTGCTATTAAGGCTAAGTCTATGAAGGTGAAAATTTGAGAGAATATTGAGAGCGAATTTGAACTAAATCAAAGGACATTATGTGTATTCAGACTGTCAAAAGGGGTTGTCTCAATAATTGATTTGGCTATTAAGTAAATCTTGTAAGGCTAAGAGTATTAAGATGAAAATTTCAAGAAGCATATAAAAATATAAATTATCAAAAGAACATATCGGCAATGTCATAGCAGTGGCTAATAGTATAAAGTCAAAGCTTCTAGGACTTGATGAGAGGGATTTTCAAGTAAACAAAAGGAATCTTTTAGTACTACTGCTACTATTACGACTAGTGCTATTACTAGTAATACTACTAGTACTACTAATGCTAATACTACTGCTGTGACTACTATTACAACTATGCCTAAGGGTATGAGGTGAATTTTCGGAGAATTTTTAGGGGAGAAGGTGAACTGAATTACAACACACCGTCTGCACATTTCCTTTTGTTTTCCTTTGTTTTTTTTATCTTAAGAGAAATATAAACGTAACTCAAGATAAAACTTGGTTTTCAATAATGTACAAATTACGTTCTAATATTTTGAAGGCACAGGCGACGTTAGCCCTACTCCTCTGTGTGGTAGTTTCTACTCGTTTTGAGTATTACTTGATTATTTGTTGGAATTTCTGTCTGTTTTGGGTATCATTTATTTATTAATGAATATGATTCATGGTTGTTTTACGTTTTAAAAACTATTTAAGTTTATTTCTGCTTATCTTTGGTTGAATATAGCTCTTAACTTTTCTTTGAAAACTTCTTTTATGGGAAAAAATGTTAAAAATAAATCTAAATTAAATTAATTCCAACTATTCGATGAAATTCGGAATTGGAATAAGGGAAACAATCACCTGAACCTAGTTAGAAAAATTGGAATAACTTTCTTTGTTTTTTTTCCTAGGAGCTAAAACTGAACCTAATTTTTAGATTAGATTATCTAGAGAATTTGCTTAGTTCAACACAAGTAATGCGTCAACTTCGTGGGCAGCTTTAAAAAAATATAGAAAAATAAAAAAAGCTACATTTTCTTGTAGGTACAATTTATAAGTTGACTTTAAATTTTATTTCAATGACAGCCTAACTCCTAATACAAACTCAAAATAGCCGAAGTAGCAAAGGTTGTCTGGTTACCAGCCTTTTTTTTTTTTTTTTTTTGCAAAAAGAAAATTATATCAACTTAATTCATCTCTTAAGCACACCCTAGACAGTCAATCATTTTGACCAAAAGCTTCCGTCATTCAATTGATTAAAGCATGATTGACCGTCTAGGAACCTGTTTGACGCTTGAGTCAAGCGTTAATGGTGATTGATAGAAGGTTTGAATGACTCAAGAGGTTCCTAGACGGTCAATCATGGTTTAATCAATTGATTGACGGAAGATTTTGATCAAAACGATTGACCATCCAGGGTGTCCTTTAATGACTCGTACATTTTCAAAAATTTGCTTATACAAATTGCTGCATTTCGCGAGAGAAAAATAAAATATTCTGTGGAAACCGGTTTGGTTTTAGAAAATAATATTTTACGGTCATGCCACTCTGTTGACACGCAGAATATGGCGATGCCGTTCCCTGACGACATAGGAATTCTGTGCCAGTGGTTCCGGCTGAATGCTGATCTCACATTAACTGCCGCATTGGTAGACCAGGGTTACTGTGACTCCAGCCTGTATATCATGCATTCAGCAGAACCCGTTTCTATGGAAATCGGCACCAACATTGTCTTTGGCTTTGACTCAGACGTCTTTACAAAGCTGAATTCATTTATCCAGAAGAAAGGGTTCCACTTTTTTGATGTCTCGTCAGCATCGCAATCATCATGTTAAAAATGGCACCTAAACCCAGAACTGACCTCAAGACCATAACCACCACCATCGCCATGTTCTGTGTGTCAACAGAAGGAATTTTGTTTAACATTTTTCAGAGGTAGTTGTTATTTTTTTTACTCCCCTCCTCCTCTCCACTCGGTGATATTTTAATACAAAAACATATAAATCTTACAACTTTATACATTATCATATCACCTAAACTTAAAAAAAAAAAATATTATATACCAGTCAATGTATTAGTGGACATGAAGGCACACTACCATTTAACTTTTTTCTTGCCAAATATCTATCGCTCCCCCCGTTCCAGGGTGTCCTTCCCCCTCTAGGAGACACTTTTCCGGTGGCATTTTTACTTCAATTTCTTAAAATTCATATCCTTCAATTTTCACTAATACGAATTCGAATTTTAAAGGTGGCCTTCCAAAAGGCTTACTCTTACAACTTTAAAATTTTTTAACACAAAAAAAAACTATTTGCTCTCCCGTAGACTGGGCGTCCTCCGTCCACAAGAAACCCATTCTTGCGGTGGCACTTTTTTCCTTCTTTTTTTTTTCTTTTTTTTCAGCCGTTTTTACGACCAACCTTAATCAACAAAAAAAACAAATACAACCAACCCATCAACAAAAAAACAAAAATAACCTTAATACCGACGTGCATGAGGGCACAGAACTGAACAGAATCTTGAACCATGTCTCCTACGGACGAGGAGGCCACCCACGGCGGGGCTGGTCCTTCCAGCTCAAGTGCGTGTGCCCCTCATCCTCCATTCGCTTGAGTTCTTGATATAATTTTATGAGTCTCGAATGCATTCCGAGATCTAGGGCAGCGGAAGCGATGAATACCATCGGAAAACTTGTTATGCTCAGTAGAAGACTTAGTAGTAGAAGACTTAGTGTTTATACTTGTGCTAACCGAGCTTAGTTTGATTTACTGAAGCTCATTTGTCCAGTTTCTTAGGGTTGTCATTTGAGCTGTGATTATCGAGATGATTACTGAAACGTACCAATAAATATCTGAGAAACTAGTTATTTTTTTTAGTTGGTTGCTTTACTTAGCGCTTTTTACTAATAACTCGGTAGTAACAGTTTTTCTGACTGTTGCTATACAGTTTTCTCTGCAAATACCCAAAGACCTGGGTTTAATACAAAGAAAGTTGGATTCTAAGTACATTCGGGAAAAAGGGATCTGTGTTTCTTCCGGATTATTTCGTGTCAAAGCAGCAGATTCCTTTTTTTTAGTACAATTAAGAATTCGAGATCCAAGGGTGCATCTTGGCACAGCCACTAAACAGAAAAGCAGGTATGATGAAAGGGAAAGGGACGTGTGAAGACGTGATAAAAGGCAACTTTTACCGCTGGCCAAGCCATATTGAATAGGGCTGCGAAGCATGACGTCAATTCTTGGGCGGGAAATTCAAATAAAGATGAAACGTGGATGCATAGACGCGTTTTTTCGGAACTTTGGCGAATTGTTTTGGCCTAAAATATTTGTCGTAGATCCTACTAATCCACCAGAACGTTTTCACGTCGAAATAATACTAGGAATATTGACAATCAGTTGTTAGTTACAACTAGAAACCACGTTTCACGGTAGTTTGAATTTCGCACCTTGCTTTTTACGTCATCACTGCGCAGCCCTATGTTGTATAACTTAAAAACCGTGTTCCGGTATTTTTTTTTTGAAATTTCGGGATTTTTTTTTGAAGAAAATCGGAATTTTATTTTTGAGCCGGTGGCAACGCTGCATGTGTAATAGGAAAAAGTGACACCATCAGTGCCATCGTAGGGTTACCTAGTTTTTGCATGGATATCAACAACTTGCAGTCCTCCGTTCTTCTTCTTTAGGTACATATCAGTTGTTTTCAGTCTTGGGTGTTATTTTCCTTGCCAAATAAATCTGTAAATGATTTTTTCCAAGTTTTAAAAGATCGCTTTTGAAGGTGCTGAAATATTCGACAGATACCGAATAACAGGCAAGCTGTATGTATTTACATATTGCGCCCTTTGGAATATTTTATAAATTTCCTTCCCTGTCCATTTTTAATGCCTCCGGCATGCCTCCGGAGGCATGCCTCCGGCGTGCCTCCGTGCCTCATGCCTCCAGGTGTCCCTCAAAATGCCTAGTTGTTAACCCCTCGGGACTAGCGTTAAAATGACAGTGTATTACAGTGTAAGTGAATGAAACTTTATTTTTTTTTTTTTTGGCACGTACAGTCCAGAACATCAAAGGTTTCGAGAAAAATATGCATGCTTAGGAAATAAAAAACTAGTTTTCACAGAAAATTTTGCAACTTTTATATTTTTCTTTGGTTTGCACTGCTTAATTTTCTTTGGTTTGCATTTATTGCACTGCTCCTTTGTTTTGTCAGGGATATTTCAGTCCATGAACAGTCTCAGTGATAGAGCCAGAAACCCGGTATGTCACATC